>CAJQZJ010001826.1:26291848-26309331 GCA_907164525.1 Lophiomys imhausi | reverse complement strand
TCTTTAGGCAATGAGGACTCACTGAAGCTTTTGGAGAGAGTGTGGGAAGTCCATAACCAAAGTCAGTTTGGAGAACATTGGGCACAAGAGCTCTGCCTGTCTGCATGGAGTTTTTGGCCTTGGTCCCAGAAGGTTACTTGAATGAAGAGACACAATTCATTCTCAGAATGGAATCCTGAGTTCTCAGTTATTTCTAGCCTGTGACAGATTTGATGGAAAGCAGGTGGGTGTGTACAACAAGATGATATCTTCAAGGTTAGAGAGGCATTCAAGCTTCACAATTTTTCAGAGATCTGGGAGAAAGCAAGAGAACATGGTCTCCATGTGCCAGCTGGTCAAAACCCACAAGGAACCTTGAAATAGCAGCTTCCATTCACTTCAGAGACCAGGCATATAATATCTAGTATCAATCTCACATTTTCTTTTTTATCTCAGAGGTATGGATACATTGGTGAACAAGAAAATTAAAAACAAAATGTGCAGAGGCACATTTGGGATGGCCCTTAACAAGTGAGAAAATCAGTAAGAAAATGAGGACCAGCCAATGAAGAAAACAAAGCTGGCTGGGATGATGGGGAATGACAGGGATGCAGTGATGGGAGGCTGAACGAATAACTTTTCAAGGTGAAGTCATGTGGGTTTCAACCTGCATGAGACAAAACTGAGCTTGGAAAGCACCTATGGGAAGAATACTGAAGATCTATCTCACTGGCCCCTACAGCCACCCAAGTCATGGGGAGACCAAGTTCAAAGCTTAAGAGCTGCTGTTTTGTATTGCCATGGCTTCCTACAAGAAAGAGAGCAGGACAGTACCATTGGGAAGACTCTCATCTACCCCTGTGCTTTATCTGAATCATGAAAGAATGTCAGAAGAAATGGACATACACACCCTTTGTGGATAAACGTCTCCCATCTCTCCTTTGTGTCCTTTTTTTCACCTGCTCTATAGTGAGCCTGTCCATATGAACTAGGTAGAGAGCCAGGAAAAGCTCAGGATACATCATAGCCTAAGGATAGGTGGGTTGCTCTTAAATGAGGATAAAATAAGCGAGAAAGAAGCAGGATAAGAAATCAGAGTATACCAGACAACTCCTATGCATCACTCCCCTTCAATACCCATGTATGACAGACATTATTAAAAGACTGTTGCTCTGTTTCCTGCTGACACCAAATGTGACCTCAGAACCCTTTCCCAACTCATGTTTTCTTTTTTTTTTTTTTTTTTTTGGTTTTTCGAGACAGGGTTTCTCTGAATATCTCTGGCTGTCCTGGACTCGCTTTGTAGACCAGGCTGGCCTCGAACTCACAAAGATCCGCCTGCCTCTGCCTCCCAAGTGCTGGGATTAAAGGCATGCGCCACCACCGCCCGGCTCCAACTCATGTTTTCAAGCATAGACTATCAATTTACAAATTCAGAACAACAACAGTAGTGATCTATTTGTTAGGTAACAACTTCGGCTATTCATGGGAGCAGAGTGAGAGACATTCTGCTATAGGCAAGTGGAAATGAAAAAAAATCATATTTTACTCAGTGTGTGTGGATATACCTAATTCCTGTCTCCTCTCCTTCTCTCTCTGTCTCTCTCCCTCTTCCTCTCATTCCCCTCTCTCTTTCTCTCCCTCTTTCTTTCTCATATACCACTGATTGGCTCATCATCATGAATTTAGAAGTCTCCATATTAAAACAGTTTTGTAAGGAAACTACTACTTTGATACCTCTAGGGAGGGACTTTCACCAAGCCCATTGAAGGCCTGTGTCACTGAATTTTACCATCTTAGCTGAAACTGGTGGAGAAAATGTAAATTAGTCAGGAAAATTGAGACTCTGCCATGAGATGCCCAAAGAGCATTGGCCCTGCCATTTAATAGCTGTGTACCTGTGTTATTTAATTCGCTAGACCTCAACTTTCTCATGTGCAAAATGACTAAATTATGCCTACTATGTAGATCTGGTGAAAGAATATCAAATATGTAAGGATAATGTCAAATATAGTTAGAAATTAATGTACATGAACAGAGTAAAAAAAAAAGTAGAATTTAATGGTGGCTAAGACTGAAACAAAAGCTAAGCAGGAAGTCTATCTATAAGTAGTGAGAAACCTGAGAGAATAGCCAGGAAGAACAGGCCAGGCTGGGCAGGGGAGGGGAGAAAGCAGAAAATGAACATGGTAGATCTGGTTACATGACCCCAGCTGACTGCTTTCCAGCTGAGAGATTACAAGCATATGGTGGCTTGCTTTCTCCAAGACCTAGTTGACTCATTTGTGACCAAGGTGCAAAGGCTAATGTCTGTCTCTTACCCCTGATATGAGAACAAAGTATGAGCATCAAGCCAGTCAAGAGAAAAAACTTAGAAAATGTGAAGTACTGCCTAGGAGTGGAAGCCCTCGGAGCCAGGGGAGAAGAAGAGGAATGGAGATGTTCAGAAAGGAGATAGGTTGCGGTGCCTTCATGGAGACTGCAGAGGGGGGTTGAGGAGACACTTGCTGGCAGAGGCCCAAGCCTCAGAACATGACACCATCACAAGCAGATCTAGAGATAGGACAATATGCTGCTCATTCCCACAGTGAGGTCCTTAATCTGGTGACCAATGACAAAACAGCAAGAAAAAAAGAGAGCATGGACACAGGACCATGAAGACAACAGAAAGTGAGGGGCTGAGACCAGTGTGGAATTACAGAACAGGTCTGCTCAGTCACAGGGTCATCAGAGGTGCTAGGTCCTCTGAAGATATAGTTCTAATTCATTTCTTTTTAATGTGTATGAGTGTATGTCTTTGTGGGTGTGTTCATGAGTATGTGCCCAGAGAGTCAGAAGTGGGCACTGGAATCCCTGACACTGAATTTGGATCTATAGAAAAGCACTGTACTCTCTTAACCTCACACCTATCTCTCCAAGCTCATTTTTAAAAGATGCATTTATTTGTTTTGTTGTGTGTGTGTGCATGTGTATCCGCACATGTGTGTATGTGTCGACATGAGTTTATGTACACTACATGATGCAGCTACCTGCAGAGGCAGAAAAAGGTATCAGATTCCCCTGGAACTGGAGTTATAGGCAGTTGTGAGCTGAGTTGCAGATGGTTGTAAGCTGCTCAATGAGGGTACTGAGAACCAAACTTCTGCAAGAGCAGTAAGTGCTCTTAACAGCTGAGCCATCTCTCCAGGGCCATGAAGCTGTAGTTTTCTAGTTGTGTTTTCTTAGAAAATAGGGAGAAGAGGATCAAAAGAACAGAGCCCTAGAATAGGTTCAGGTTTACTGGTTTTTATCAGCTTGGATTCCACGGGGCTTCATTTAAAAGTATAACTATGCTACTTTAAAAAAAAAAGATTCAAAACCACTGACTTGGAAGAGCAAGGAACTCGTCTTTTAGAATCCTAATAGCTTAGAATCAAGTACCCATTGTAAGAGCCATCCAGTCTGTCTTCTCTAAGTAGGGAAGCATCCCCTCATCACCTGCCATGGAAGCATGCGGCTTCCTCTGGGGTATGTTTCCTGGCAGGGACATCACCATGCAGCCTGTCTGACTGGTGAAGCAAAATCCCTTCTGTCATCCTGAGATGAAACCAGACTCCCTTCCTCCAGCTGCTATCTAGGACACTTTCATCTCATCCTCAAAACCTTGGCTCCTGCTGGCTCGAGAGTAGACTCTCACCATTTTTAAAGAATGTACCTGCCTATGCCACACCCCACTAGGGTGCCTACTGTGTGGAGGAACCATGCTGACCTTGCTGCAAGGCACCAAGCTTGGGAAAGAAGAGGTACTTAATACATTTTTTGTTTGTGTGTGTGAGTATGTGAATAACAAAGGAATAGATGAATGAATGCACAGGTTTTTACAGAATACTAATTCAACATCTTCATTTTGTTAACGAGAAACCTGAATTCCAATGAATATAAATTTCTCAATAATATTTGGTGTCAAAAACAGAATTAGGAATCAAATTCCAGATACACAGAATGAATCTCAGAACTTGAGACAGGACACTGGGATCTGAGGTTTTGTAAGACCGAGAACTCTGCCACCCAGATCAGAGAAGCAGAACGGTGAGGAATGGTCTGAAGTCACGCAGGCCAGTGTCTACTCAGAAACTGGAGTCATCCTTCACACATCATGGTTTGCTAGTAAATTCCGTAACATTTTATTGAATATGTGCTATGAGAAAGGCTCTGTGCCAGGCTGTGAGGAGGAGTCAGAGATGACCACATCGCCTCCATAAGCGTATGCATTCACGATCAGGGACATTCCCAGGAAGGCTATGTGATGCTCTATTGCAAAAGCATTCCCAAAGGGCTATGATAAAGCAGGAAGAAAAAGGATTCATTCACTCCATTTGGGAAGAACTCAGACTTCATGGAAAAGCAAGGATTTGCCTTAGGTCCCAGCTGACTGAAGAAGTCACGCCAGTGCATGAAGTCATGAAAGGAAGAAGAAGGCTGTGGATGAGTGAGCATGTACTGAACCAGCAACTAAGTAAAAAGGATGTCTCAACAGTGGGTGTGTGCCTCACAATGCACAAGTTCAAGGCCCAGCTAGGACTCCACTACTTTCGGCACCAAGGGGAGTGAGAGAAGAGCTTGTGTGGTGAGACCCATGTTTAACAGTGTCACAGACACCCTGTCCTGTAGTTTTTCCCCCACTTGTATGAGGAAGGCCAGACCTTCCAATCATTAAAATTTGCCTTCAGTGTGATTCCACCCTTCAGACCTTAAAAATTCCCTGAGTAATTTATCAGTAGACTGAAAGATTGTTGTAACTTGGCTTGTAGACCACTGCCCTCTGAATGTGGAAGTGGGAGATTGTAACTGAAACTATTATTTAACTATTTTTGATAATACCTAATAAGCACCTATAACCTATCAACACCCAAACAATCCTACCCTAACCCTTTTGAAAAGATATCAGGCCATGGGTCTTTTTGGGTGACTTGTCAGCCTTCTATCTGCAGGCACACCTCAAACAGCAAACAGCAGTCTGGCTCTGGCATTGCTATGGCAGACTTCTTGAGGCCTGTTTTTTTTTGGGTCTCCTCAGAGCGTGTGCACTTAGTGTCTCTCTCACTCACTAGGCGGCTGCAGGCCTATCCTCAGGCCTCTCTGCTCACAGTCTGGCTAAGCAGTTTCTATGCCACACGTCATCTGCCAATCCAAGCTTGCTCTTTGAAGACACCACTTCCTGTGGCTTTTCTCGGTTTTCTTAGGCTTGAACATGGCAGGAGTCTCTCTCGGACTCTGCTTTTCAATTTATGTTCTGAGGCTACTTTCTGCCTGCTTCTTACTGTCTCAGGGTCAAGGCTGTTCTCCCATGGGCTCAGAGTTTGAGGTCCATCTTTCAGTCAGCATGGCCTTGGCTCCTGTAGATGGTGTACATCTGCTTTGTACCTTTGTCTCTCTTGCTCACTGGCTGGCTCTCATACTCTGTCCCCATGTCCTTAAATAGGATGTGGTTCTCACAGTCTCTTGAGGGACTGGCCCTCTCTGGAGGCTTCTGTAGCCACGCCCATCATCAGGGCTCTGTCTTGAAGTCTCACTCCCTGGCCATGGCTTTCATCAGGGCTCTGTCTTGAGGTCCCTGGCCACACTCTTCCACAGGGTGCTCTCCAACTTCATGTTTGCCCACCAAGCAGCATGTGTAGAAGCAAAGCCAAGCCAAAAGCCCTTTCCAGTTACCCAGAATTTATAAGTTGCGTTCTCATTGGTTGCCTGGACCACATGCACTGCCAGGTGTTTCCCACAGGTACAAGGCTTGAAGCTGACTATGAATGCCCTTTTAAGAGTCTGCATTTCAGAATTATTACATATTCCCTACAGGAGATCAACCATAACTTCTGGCAAACCCTTACTGCTGACCCTTACATAACACAGGGCTAATGTTCCAGGAGCTTCTCTTTCAATAAGCCATTCTTCAGGTGTCCCTTTCCCATGGGACATGAGTTTCTGTATGCAGATGTAGTAAAATGGCAGCAGGGCCATTAGCCCTGGTGTCTTCACTTCACTCCTTCAGAATCTTTGAACAAATTCCTTGAACTCTCTGAACTTCAATCCCAGTTCAAGCTAAAAAAGATAACACATATCTCAAATGTGTTGTTGTAAGAATGTAAATGTCAGCTGGAGAGATGGCTCAGCAGTTAAGACTGCTGGCTGCTCTTCCAGAGGACCCAGGTTCAATCCCAACACCCACAGGGCAGCTCACAGCTGTCTGTAACTCCGGGGTCCAACACTCTCACACAGACATACATGCAGGCAAAACTCCAATCCACATAAAATAAAAATAAATACTTTTTTAAAAAATAATTTAAGTGTCAAGCCCAAAGAGAGCAGTATGTAGGAAGCCTTTTCCTTTCCTCTCCTCCAGACAGGAAGCCATGCTCACCAAATTGTTTCTTCAGAATCGTGTATTGAGGAAGGACTCCATGAATGTCTATTACCTCTGTGAGTGGAGGCTAGCATGACATTTATACCCTTTCCACAGATTATCCAAAGCCTCTTACCAGACTTCTTCTGCTCCCCCGCCCCCCACCCACTCCTCTTTCTAAAGACATAGTTATCCCTTTTGAAACAAGGGGTGAAGCTCAGCAGCAAACCTGTGACTCGTCATTCAGGAAGGAGAATTCTGAATTGATGTTGCTCTGAGGGGCACACCTGCAAGGCACGGTGGAGGTACAAAGCTAGGAAAGAAGCCACAAAGTGTCACTTCACATAGCTCCTCGATTGCTCACATTTACTTAATACAGAAATCAAAGTGCTGTGGGTCCCATTTGTCGTCGATGCATAGAGTGGTCCGGGAATTCCTTCTGGGGCTGACAGCCTGAGGAATCTGAGCCATGTCAAGTCTGGAAGGAATGCTTGAGAGAGACATCTCCATAGTACCTGGCATAGTACATAAATGGTTGAGAACCATTTACTTACGTCCACGTATAGATTTAGCCTCAAATGTTCCAAAACTAAATATTTATGATGGCATAGGGGATGTGGAGATAGTTCAGTTGGTAAGGTGCTTGTCTTTCAAGTCAGATGTCATGAGTTCCATCCCCAGAACCTGCATTTTAAAGCCAGGCATAGTTTCTCTGCCTCTTCTCTTCCCTACTCTCTCGACCACTCTTCCCCACCCACTGCCTCTCTCTCCCTGTCTCTTTGTCTCTGTCCCTCTCCTCTCTCTATGCCTCACATCCAGTTTCTCTTTACTTCTCATATCCAAAAAACCTACCTTTATATGTCTTTAAAAAAAAAAAAAGCCAAGCATGGTGGCATCTGCTGGTTGTCTTAGCACTGGATACAAGAAAATGCCTGGAGCTTTCTGAGGGAACAGCCTGCCTAGCTTATTCAGAAGACCTAGAGCAACAAGAGACCTAATCTTAAAAAAATAAAATAAAAGTGAGTGTCTCCTGCAGCACAACATTGGAAGTTGTCCTCTGGCATCCACAGGCACACATTTATATTCACCTGAATAAACCATCAGATACACACACACCCACTCATACACACATTCATACACACTCATGTACACACTCACTCATACACACATACTCATATATACTCACTCATGCACACACACTCATATACACTCACTCATACACATGCACTCATACACATACACACACTCATATGCACTCACTCATACACACATACTCACATACACTCACTCATACACACATATACTAACTCATACTCACTCATACACACTCATATACACTCATACACACACTCACTCATGCACACATATACTCACTCATACACACTCATATACACTCATACACACACTCACTCATGCACACATATACTCACTCATATACACACACACTCACTCATAAAATATATACTCACTCATACACACACACACAGTCACTCATACACACACACAGTGGTATAGACATACACTATGTGCCTTAAGTCATTGGTGCATATTATCTCATTTAGTCCTCACAGTAACACATAACCACTTAGGACTTTTTATAAGAACATTTTTTTCCTGTGAACTTGAGAGGCCTGTACAGAAGCTTGATGCTTTGGTATTCTGATGATAAAATCCAGGCTCGAAAGTCAACAGAGCATCTCTGTCTCTCCTGTCATGCTCCTAGCTCTTCCACCTTGAGAAATCACTTGAGTCCTTTGGAATTCCACTCTTTTTATATACAAAATAGATCACACGGAGCTGGGATGTGACTTAGCTGGTGAACGGCTTGTCTAGAGTGCACAGAGCCCTGGGTCAAGCACCGCATAAACGTGATTTGGCAGTTAACACCTGTACCTCCAGCACTAGGGAAACTCTGGGGGGGAGTCAAGGTCACCCTCAGTTACATAGTTTCAGACCCTATCTGTAGTATACAAGACCCTGTCTAGAAAAAAAGAAAATAGATCAAATAAAATGAGCCCCGTCACAGCACTAGGAAAAATCACTAGGATATACTATAAGAGTTTACTAGACCATCTGGTACATGATTTATGAACACAGGATATTAAAAATTACTAATAAGTAACTTACCAAGACCATGTAGCTGATAAACACTAGCCTACCTGAGTAAAAAGCCATAACTGCCTGCTAGCTCATCACTTCTCCTTTCCTCTGCACAGTTTGGTGTGATCTTCATTCCACTAGGTTAGATACTAGAGATCCAGGGAGAACCTACTCAGGGCTGCAGAGCTGGCACAGGACAGAGCCCATAGCAGAAGACTCCGGGACCTCTTGGAACATAGAGAGTGGTTTGTCTTCCATGGCGCTGCTCTGGCTTCTCTTTCTGCAAGCACTCTGTGTTTATCATATCACTAGGATTACCCAAGCTAAGAGAGGAGACACAGCTTGCCCAGAGTAGCCTATTAAGGGACAGAGCTGGGGCTAGACCAGTATCCTAGCCCTTATCCTCATTGTTTCTTATGTACTCTTTCCCATTGAGAATAATCCATTACAGGTCAGAGAGACGGAGATGAGAGAGAGAGAGAGAGAGAGAGAGAGAGAGAGCAGAAAGGGACAGACTAATAGAAATGTAGACAGAGGAATAGAGACATGAAAAAATAAAGAAAAAGTATAGAAGAGGATAAAGTCAGAGACTGGTAAGTTAAGAACACCTTTTAACCTTCTCCTCTGAAGGGCACTTAAAATGATGAGAAGTTGGTATCTTTAAAAAGGAAGAAGGCGAAAAGTAATACCATAGCAACTACTGGCACAGATCATTAGCAAGTCTGAGTAAATGGGGAGCAATAGCGAAATCAAGAAGGAAGTCAGAGCTCTGTCAAGTTCGCGATTGTTCAGTTAGGCGCCTGCCCTCTCCGCCAGCCCGCCTCCTAGAGAAAGAGCTAGGGCTGTAGTCAGCATTAGCCAGGTGCCTCTGTGCAAGTGAAGGTGTGAAAGCAGCTAATTAAACACTCAGAAAGTGGAGATGAGCATTTTACAGATGCAGGCCCTCACTGCTTCTAGGGGTTATTGTGATCTCACCTGTTCCTGTTGAACATCAGGGATGTTGTAAACAAGAGAGCTAGAGGATACCTGAGCTTCCAGAGTCAGAGAAGGCAGGAGATGAGGTGTTGTGCAGGCCAACAAACATCTCATTGGAACACGAAGCTTGGAGACTTGAATTGCATATCCCTTGAATGTACCTGACCAACAAATTCCCATCCTCTTCAACCAAGACTTACTGGAGGCTCTACAAGGCATAACTACTTGCTGGTTTTCATCCACAGTTAGACTCCTAACCCTGTACTTAGGCTTAAGCTTAGATACTGACCTGACCTGCCCCTCTGATTAGGAGTCAGTCCATAGCCAGATCCAATCCTGCTCTAAGAGCCAGTCTCCGCAGAGAGACACCATTCCACTAGTGAGATCTCACCTCTCCCTTCTTCATAGTAGCTTCAAGTTTCTTATGCTCTTTGAAAACTCATCCACCATGGGACTTTATAAGGAATACAAAGACATCTTCTGACAATGCATACTAAGGAAAGAAAATGCAGGCTTTAACTTTGTGTAGAATTACTATGCCTAAGGACACTCTGGCTGACTCTGTCCCGCTACAATCTCAGTTAAAAGGACAAAGTTAGTTTAGCTAAATCAGCCAGACTAGCTAAATCAGTGAGCTCAGGGTTCAGTAAGAGATCATGGCTCAAAAAGTAGGGTAGTGTAGTCAAGGAAGATACCTAACATTGACCTCTGACCTCCATAAGCATCCAAACACCCACATGAACAGGTCTGTAGAAAGCACATGCGCGCACACACACACACACACACCAGATTGGCTTCTGACTGAATGAGGGTACATAGCCCTAAAATGACTTCATTCATTGGCCAAGTAGAGACCTATATACCCATTCAATAAACAGGATATAAGCAGTTGTTTTGTGTCAGGAATTGTTTGAGGTACTGGAAATGCAACTGCCAGCAAACCAAGGTCCCTGTCCTCTTAAGACTTTACAGCCATAGATAAATAACACTAAGTGAAAATAATGAATAAATTATAGTGATAGATATATATTAAACGGTAGGTTAGTGGGAAGTGCTTTGTAGAAAGAACAACAAGATGAATCACTAGGTCATGGTAAGGAAGGAAGGTTTCGTTATAAATAACTGGCTAGGAAAAGTCTGCGTGCTAAAGTCACATTTGAGTAGAACCCAGGGAAGGTATAGGAATAAGAATATTGATTGAGAATAGGCATCAACTTTACTCAATACATACATATTTGGCCAAGCGTTGTTCTGAGACTTTTTTTGCCAGGGTGTTTTGTGATGACTTTAACATTTAAAGTTGTAGATTGTGGAAGGATATGCATTGTCCACTCAGATGAAATCCTCTGTGGAACAAAGACCTAAACATCTCCAAATGAAAGGGAATGCCCCTGTGTGATGGGCCTTGGTTTTATTCAGCTCTTCTAGCTTGCTGACTGCTAGTACTGGGTCCTGGCTGTCAGTATATCCACAGTGAACCAGTTTACAGTAATAAATCTTATTTTGCTATATCATCAGCTTTTCATATATGTTGATCTCACATCCATGGTTTCCACTAACAGCAGATCAGGAAAAAAACTGCACCTATATTAAGCATAGTCAGATACTGTCTTATCAGTGTTCCTTAGGCAACACAGTGTAACGTGTTTCCATAGTATTTGTGTTGTATCATTTCAAGTGTTCTAGAGATGATTTTTTTTTTGTAAATGAGAAGCTGTATGCAAATTATACACAAATACCAAGACACTTCCTTACTGTAAAGGACTTGAGCATCTATGTATTTTAGTATCTAAGGAATTCCTGGAACCAGTCCCCCATGGATACCAATGCCTGGGTATGAATCCCTTTGTGTTCTGTGGAGAACTTTGATTAATACCATGAGCCATGTAAATAATTTAAGAAGAGTTCCTGGCCACAGGAACACCTCAAATAAATACTTAGAGGTAAGTGTGTGGCTGGTGTGACTGAGGGACAGCCGAGCAGAGTGATTAAGGAGGGTAGCCAGGCTGAGGCCGGAGTCATGGGTGTCTGAGGGTGGAGGATCTTGAAGGCCATGAAGACGCTGCATTTTCCTGTAAACAAGATGGGGAGAATTTCCAGCAGAGAAGTGACATGATCTAGCAGGTGGTTTTAAAGGTAGCTCTGACTGAGCTGAAGACAAATAGGTCTGTTAAGGGACTGCTGTGGCGATCCAGAGAAAGATTGTGGCTGAACCAGAGAGCTTCCAGGAAAGACGAGTAAACGACAATGCCTAGGTGAGCATGTGTGAGTGAGATGCAGAGGAGGGGCCAGGCTGGAGGGTCACGAGATCATGAGGATGGCTGACATCACGGAGGGAGAGTGATGGAGACACAGAAGGCCTAGGACTGAGCCCGCAGCCTGCCGACACTCACAGCCACTTCCTACGCAGTTTCCAGTCAGTTCACAGGAGAACAAGCAGTACTTTGTCCAATGGGACAGAAAGGAATTTGAAAATATCACAGTGCTTTGAATGTGGTGTTTCATGAAATATTTTCGGCATACTTCTAAAACAAATGTATATTTGTATATGGCTATTTATGTATCTGAGTGATTGCTTATATATGTTCCAAGTGAATTTATAGCTTTACTACATGATGTGTGTGTGTGTATAAAATATATTTAAACAAACATTATTTAAAGACACACACACACACACACACACACACGCACGCACACACGCATGCACGCTCATGCGCACATATATATGTTTTGATTTAAATATTAAATGTTCCCCATAAGCTCATGTGCTTGAAAGCTTATTCCCCAACTGACCGAGCTGTTTGGAAATATTGTGGACCTTCATGAGGTGGGAGCTTTGCTGTAGGATACAGGTCACTAGCTGGCCTTGAAACTTTGCAGCATGTCCAACTTCCTGTTTGACTGTGTCCTACCTGCAGATGCAGTATAAGCAGCTGGTCTCCTGTGATACCTCCCCCGCTGAGACTGGGTATAACCCTCTAGACTCTAGGCCAAGCTGCTTCATTCACATCATGGGTTTTGTCAACTCCATGAAAAATGAGAAAAATAACTAATACACTTGTAATAAGGCAAAATGCATTTTTACACTGGCTTAGAACAAAACAATTGTTTCTGAGACATGCTAGAGTATCCTTGCAGCTGAGCTCTTCCCTGCCAGGGTAGAGCAGGTAACTAAACCATCCTAGCTTACTCCAGAAAGTAAAACAAATAAGGCAACTTCGGAGAAAAAGGAAGCAGACAGGAGAGAGGTCAAGTTTCTGTAATTGAGAAATGAAGGCAGAGCTAGGTGTCTATTCTCTGCAGCCCCTTTCTTTTGTTCTGGCAATACAGTCTAGTTCCACTCATGAGCTTATGCACAAATGCCTAAGTTGAGTATCTTCCTCACAGCATGCAAGTTGATCCCAGTAAAGGTATAACTGCAGCAATGAACCTCACTTCCTAGTCCTCCATTTGCATATTTGTGAGATGATCCTGCAGTAACATCCTTGACTATGTTCTGAGGATTGAAAAGGCATTTGGGCTCCATCAAATGTTCATTAAATGCTTCTTGGAAGAGGACAAAGCTGATGTTCTGTTTTCCCCTGAAATTTTCTGCATGTGCTGAAGGTTCTGTACCGGCATCAATCTTGCTGGTGACACAGTTTAGTCTCTGGGGGAGGCCAGGTTTCTTCTACACTCTAGAGGAGTCCTAAAATGGTCTAGAGAGGCAGACACCGTTAGGTGTCTTGAAGCAAAGAGGGACTTTGAAGGGATGAAGGGAAGTAATAAAAGGCACTGGGCTGAAGCTGTGACTGTCTTCCAAGCCGTGCCTCTGCTTTCTGATTACCTAATTCTCCTCCCTGCATCATGCAGGGGAGATGAATACAGGATGTCCCTGCTGAGAACCGGAATGTAGGAGAGGAAAATAAAAGCACAGACTGGAAGAACCAGTGGCTCAGAACCAGGTCCTAGAGAAATGTCTCTTCTTTCCCAAGGGCTTTTTGTTTTAACCAAAAAGTAATGATTTGGGAGCTGAAAAGTTGGATGAGCACTTAATCCTCTTCCAAAGCACCTGGGTATGGTTCCCACCATTCCCACAGTAGCTCACAACCATCTGTACCTCAAGCTCCAGACGAGCTCTGACATACTCTCTGACTTCTGAGGGATCCAGGCATGTTCATGACAGACAGTGGCATGTAGCCAACATCCAGACACATGAAAAATATAATAGTAAAACTTTAAAAAAAAAAAATTAAAGTGATGATTTTGTATGGCCAAGAGGGCCCCAAAGGAAAGTAGCCCTATACCAAACTTCTGTGTCTTCTTCTCCTCCAGACCACAAGCCACAGGTACATAGGACACATAGGAAACAAATGATCACCATTACCATATCAAGCTGACAGAGACTGGGCCCAAATCTCCTGGTTTTTCACCTCCAACTTTTCCTCCATGGAGTAATATTTTGGCTGTTGCTTCTATTCTCCACACAGCAGCACCCATGAATATGTGTGTTTATGCAACTTGCATCCTAAGGACACTTGTCATCTCTGAGGGTGGTCCATGCACAAAGCATACTTAGAAATTCCTGGAGGCCACGTGACTCTATGATCAACTCATAAAGCTTACCCATCATGCTGGCAGCAGTAGATTCCTATGGGAACAACATACCAGCCCCATCTATTCCCAGGATAAGTAAAACAAACACAAAATCCAGGCATAGGGCCCCTGTTCTTGTTATTTCCAGCCCATTAGTTACTCCCAGAGTAAGGCAAGATCTGATCTGGTTCTTGGTGGACCACTTGATTTGCCTCTTGTGACACCTGAATACCAGGTGCCATCTTCCAACACATGAGTCCAGAATGAATTCTTTTGTTTGTATCTAGTTATATATTATTTAATATCTAAGCTAAATCAAAGGGTTTTAGAAGGCAAGTCGTAACAATGTGTTGGAATATGGCTAGATGGGCCCAAATGCTCTAGCTATCAGCTGGCTTCTACTTTGTGGACTCTTGGGTCTGATTCAATTCTCTTTACTGTGGATCAACATTTTATACTTAAAATATTTTATACTTGTAGCATTGAAATAGTCATTGACTCGCTTACTTTTCTGTGGCTGTGAAAAAAATACCCTGACAAGCATAACTTAAGGGAGAAAACCTTCATTTTGGTTCGCAATGCCACAGAGATGCAATCTATCCTGTCAGGGAAGACATGGCAGCAGACATAGCATTCATGGTGGCAGGAGTCAAAGGCTGGTTGGTCACGCTCAATGCACACTTAGAAAGCAGAAGTGAAAAGGAAGTAGGACCAGACAATAAAGTCTCAAGGACTACCTAGGTAGAAACTGGGGGCTTTCAGCAAGGCTCCACTCCATAGATGCTCTGCAGCCTTCCCAAACAGCACCACTACATGGGGAACTAAGTTTTCAAACACATGAGTCTGTGGGAAACACTTCACATTCAAATCATAATTGTCATGATAAAATGAACATTTTATCTGCATCAGAGTCTATTCAGAATATCAAAGAATAGGTCATGTCCCACAGACACTATTTTTTTTTTTATTTACCTCTGTGGTGGTTTGAATAAGAATGACCCCCATAGGTTCATAGATTTGAATGCTTGGACACTAGGGAATGGCAGCATTAGGAGGGTTGGCCTTATTGGAGGAAGTGTGTCACTGGAGGTGGGCTTTGAGGCTTCAGAAACCCAAGCCCGTCCCAGTGGCTCTCTCTCTTCCTGCTGCCTGCTGATCTGACTCTCAGCTACCTCTCTAGCACATGTCTGCCTGTGTGCCATCATTCTTCATGCCATGATGGCAACAGATTAAATCTTTGAACTGTAAACAAGCCCCAACTCAATGCTTTCCTTTATAAGAGTTGCTTTTGTCATGGTGTCTCTTCACAGTAATAGAACTTTGACTAAGACCACCTCTTCTAAAGACATTCTTATTTTTATGTTATGTGCTTTACCTACATGGATGCATGTGCACCAAGTGCTTGCCTGGTGCCAACAAAGGCCAAAAGAAGACATTATCCCAAGTTGTTCTCCTTCGAGTTCCTCCCCATCAGAGCTCAAGGAACCCTGTGGAAGAGAGGAAAGAAGAATTGTGGGAGCCAGAGGGGTGGAGGACAGTGGGAGAGCACAGCACTGGCCAGTGGAATAAACTAAGCAGGGCTCATGGGGATCACAGAAACCAAAGTGGCAATCAGGGAGCCTGCATAGGTCTACACTGTATATATGTTTTGGTTGTTGGCTTGTTTTTTGTTTTTTTAAGGACCCCTGACAGTGGTAGTAGGGGTGTATCTGAATCTTTTGCCTGATTCTGGGACACTTTTCCTCCTACTGGATTGCCTTACCCAGCCTTGATGTAAGGATTTGTTCCTGGTCTTTTTGTATCTTGTTGGGCCATGTTAGATTGATGTCCCTGGGAGACCTGTTCTTTTTTCGGAGTGAGACTACAGTAAAGAAGTGGATCTTAGGCAGCTGGATGGTAGTGGGGTAACTGGGGAGAGTGGAGGAAGGGGAAGCTCTGGTCAAGATGTATTGTATGAGAGAATATTTTTTTTAATGATGGCATAAGATCCCCTGAGTGTGAACTACTATGTGGGAACTGGGAACAAAACCTAGGTCCTCTGAGAGAGCAGCAAGAGCTCTTAAACACTGACTATCTTTACAGCCATTCGTCTCCTCTAAGTTACTAGTAGTGCTTCTCTAAGTATGTCTAAGTATTTTTTGCCCCATGGTTACATATCGTATCTGTGTTAGCCCCCACTTCTGGCCTCCCATAGCACTTTTCATATATCTCTTTGATTTTGCTTAAGAAACTTAATACACATTTCTGTCAGTTCAAAAAGAAAATATCAAGTTTCAAAAAGGCAAGATCTAGAAGCAATTCATATCTGTGTTTTGCAACCTTGAAGAAGTAATTGCTGCTCAACATATGTGTGGTTTTTCTTGGTTAAATAAATTTATCAACTCAATTCAACAAGCATTTATTGAGCTTAGAGTGTGCTCCAATCACTGCATCTTGGTCTGAGGATACAATTACTTCCCTGACTTGACATATCACACACTTCAACAATGGAGAAAAATATCCAACAAAGAAACCCAGAGGGTTGAATGCAAAAATCAACGTATGTTCAAGTTTCAAACTCAATCCAATTAAGGAGGAATATTCTAGGACAGAATAGAAAATTTCTAAATGGAGCATATATCAGAGAGAGGCTTAGAAGATAGCTATGTCTTCAACAGATGGCTAGGAGCAGGCAAAGGGGAAGAGCGTGGGCAGAACAAATGACAGTACAGGTCAGTGGCAGAACTGTCCCGACTTCAGTGTATCTTTCTCCAGGTCAAGACTATTGCCTCTGTGGTATGAGCACAGTACTAAGCTTCCAGAACCTTTCCACTGACTGTCAGATGAAGACAGTGAAACTTATTTTAGCCTTCCACTCAGGACAAGTCTCAGACACAATACAAGCCTTGCCCCGGGGGCTGTGAGCAGTGAAATGAGGCAGTGTTGAAGACCGTGTGCAGGAGCGCAATTGATATTCGTCCTCTTCATTCTTTAAAAAACATTTCTTCCTAAGGACAGGCGAATGTAATTTAACATCTTAAGCAATTTGTTCAAATGAGCCTGACTGCCTTGTGGAGCCGAGGGGGGGGGGGGGGGGGCGGGACTCTAGAGGCTAAGCTACATAGGAATGTAACCGCAGAGCGATCCTGTTGATCAAAAATGAATTAACCAGGGAAGGCCGAGAGTTATGTGAAAAGATGCTTCCCAGGAAGATGAGATCATTAAGGATGGAGGCTTGGAAACGGCAATGACAGAGAATATGAACTGGAGGTTCAGCCCTACCATTCAGGTACAGAGATATCTGTGCAGGTCTATGTAAGGCCTTTGTGGGGTTATTGAGGTGAAGATGATTAGGATGGTTCCTTTAACATGCAAGTTTTCAAGCCCCCACTGTATTATATTATAGCCTTCATGGTGAGTATATCCAAAAGCACCCTGTGACTCACTTCCTCTGTGTGTGTGTGTGTGTGTGTGTGTGTGTGTGTGTGTGTGTGTGTGT
>CAJQZJ010001826.1:26221828-26291838 GCA_907164525.1 Lophiomys imhausi | reverse complement strand
TGTGTGTGTGTGTGTGTGTGTGTGTGTGTGTGTGTGTGTGTGTGTGTGTGTGTGGGTGGGTGTACATGTATGTATGTTGTTTCGTGCACCTGTGCACATATGTTAAGGCCAGAGGAGGATATCCTGGTCTATCACTCTCTGTCTTATTCCATTCGCATAAGGCTTCTCACTGGACCTGCAGCTTGGCAGATGAACTAGGTTGGTTGAGCAGTGAGCTCCTGGAATTTGCCCATTTCCAGCCCCGGGGCTGCAGGCACATGCAGCTTCCCCTTATTGTTAAGTCAGTAGTGAGGGACTGAACTAAAGCATCTTTCCACACCATCCTCTCCCTAGCCCCTACACTCCCTTCAATGCTGTGATTTGATTAGCTCCATTTGGCAGAATGGGAAAAATGATAGATGGATCTAAAGCAGTGCAAGATAAGCCATAGGCGTAGTCTTCAGGGATTCGGAGAGGAATCTCATTCATTCATTCATTGAAATGTCTTTAACACTCAGGTTTCGTTGTATATGCTTATAATCGCAGCACTAGAGAGTCAGGAGAACAATAAGCTTGAAGCTAGCTTGAGCTTCAAAGTAAGACTTGGTCTCAAATAAGAAAAAAAAAAAAAAGACCTTTAATGAGTAACTACCAGGCACTGTGACAGGTGCTGAGAATATAACAATCAAAGATGAAAGGTGTGATCTTTGATATCACCATGGTCAAAGTGAGAGGTATTTCATCCATTAAATATGCAGGTAAACATGTGATTCAAAACTTAAATGTCTTTAAGGACAGGGGGAATAGCTTTTTGAGAACATATGACAAAGGACTTGATCACTTAGAGAGCAATGCCAGCAAAGAGACACCCTGACAAAAGGGTGCCTGAGCTGGAAGACAGTGCTGGAGATGAGTTTTAGGGGAGCATAGCTGGTAGCGCTGCCACCAAAGCATATACCCAAAACCCTTGTTGAAGGGGGAAGAGCATGAAACAGTCAGGGAGCTGAAAGTGCATCTAGGGCCCAGGAAGCCAGAAAGGTGAGGGGTTGATGAGGGAACACGAGGCACATACAGGTCGTTGACTTTGCTCTAATAGAAAGGGGGAGCCGTCAGATTATAATCAGAGGGTGACATGAACTCACTGGCACTTTAAAGAGATAACCCTGGCCACCATGTATGTACTGGACTGGAAAGGAGACAGCTGTTTGTGGAATGGCCAAGGCAGAAGCCACAGCATCACGTAGGCAGCCTGTGGTGGGAGACTGGCTCAGAGTGGCAGAGACAGATGCGAGTGGGGTGATTTGGGAGACACCCAGAAATGAGGCTGACATTGCTCAGAGATGACTGGAGAGTAATGATGGCCAATAGGACAGGACAGCATTTGGACAAGCATACACGTGAAGACAAATGCTCACGTTGCCAACAGAGCCTGCTTCTCGGGGATACAGGACAGGGCAAAATGCCACATCTTTAAAACCAAGCAAAGTCTAAGCTACAAGCACACATTTCAGAACTTGGAAACTGTGAGCACCTGCCTCCTGGCCCCACCTGGGGCCAACCTTACACAGGGAAAAGCAGGAATGTTCCTGATCCCATGCACTTTCTTGTGTGACTAACCTTGATCCATGACCTTCTGGATAAATCCTGCTTGGTGGGAAGAAGCTTTTAGGGTGTGGGTCCTCACTTCAGTATTCCCTCAAGCATTTTGGAGTTCTCTTTCCTAGGATCTAACCATATCCCAAAATGTTAAAAGGTGCAGGCTACTTCCCCAAGCATGAGAGGGTATGCTGAATTCTTGGAACCATCACACACTTCTGCAAACTGAGTCAAGTTCTTTTTTTTTTTTCATTGTTTGTTTTTATTTATTTATTGCTTCAAGTTACATCTCTATCATGGTGCCCTCTTTCCATCCCTCCCAGTTCCACCCTCCCATCCTCTCCTCCTTCTTCCACCCTTCCCACTCCTCCAATGTGGAGTGTCCCTACGTATCAGCCCCTCTCAGTTCAACAGTCATATGTGGGCTAAGAGCTTCCTCTTGCACTGGGGGCCAACATGGTAGCTCCACTAGGAAAAATTGTCCCATTAATAGGTAACAAAGTCTATGTTCCTGATCCTTTTGGTGTATTGGTTGTAGGATAGTTATCCTGTACTATATGGCTAAAATCCAATTATAAGTGAGTGCATGCCATGTGCATCTTTCTGAGACTGGGTTAGATCACTCAGGATGAACTTTTCTAGTTCCATCCATTTGGCTGAAAATTGCAAGGTTTCATTGTTTCTGATAGCTGAGTAGTATTCCATTGTGTAGATGTACCACAGTTTTGTTCTGTTTTGTTTTGTTTTGTTTTTTTATCTATTCATTGGTTGAGGGACATCTGTGTTGTTTCCAGTTTCTAGCTATTACAAATAAAGCTGCTATGAACATAGATGAGGCCATGTCCTTGTGGTTTGGTGAGGAATCCTTTGGGTGGATACTCAGAAGTGGTATGGCTGGGTCTTGAGGCAGAGCTATTCCAAGTTTTCTAAGATATCGCCAGACTGATTTCCATAGTGGTTGTACAAGCCTGCACTCCCACCAGCAATGGAGGAGTGTTCCCCTTTCTTTACACCTTGCCAGCATGTGCTTTCATTTGAGTTTTTGATCTTAGCCATTCTGACAGGTGTGAGATGGAATCAGAGTCATCTTGAGTTGCATTTCTCTGATGATAAGGATGTTGAGCATTTCTTCAAAGGTCTCACTGCCATTAGAGATTCCTCCTTTGTGAATTCTCAGTTTATCTCTGTTTCCCATTTTTTTTATTGGAGTATTTGGTTTCTTGGTGTTTAATTTCTTGAGTTCTTTATAAATTATGGATATTCTCTGTCAGAAGTGGGGTTGGTAAAGATCTTTCCCCAACATTTAGGTTGCTGTTTTGTTCAAATGATGATGTCCTTTGCTGTACAGAAGCTTTTCAGTTTCATGAGGTCCCATTTATTGATTGTTGGTCTTAGGGCCTGAGCTGTTGGTGTTCTGTTCAGGTAGTTGGTCACCTGGGCCAATGAGTTCGAGTATTTTCCCACTTTCTCTTCTGTTAGATTTAGCGTGTCAGGCTTATGTTAAGGTCTTTGATCCACTTGAACTTAAGCTTTGTGTAAGGTGATAAGTATGGGTCAAATTTCAATCTTTTACTTGTCGACATCCAGTTAGACCAGCACCATTTGTTGAAGATGATACTGTCCTTTTTCCATTGTACTGTTTTGGCTTCTTTGTCAAAAATTAAGTGACCATAGGCGTGTGGGTTCATTTCTGGGTCTTCAATTCAATTCCATTGATCTACTCTTCTGTTTCTATACCAGTACCATGCTGTTTTTATTACTATTGCTCTGTAGTACAATTTGAAATCTGGGATGATTTTTTTTATTATTATACAGGATTGATTTAGCTATCCAGTGTTTTTTATTATTCCATATGAAGTTGAGAATTGTTATTTCCAGGTCTATAAAGAATTGTGGTGGTATTTTGATAGGAATTGCATTGAATCTGTATATTGTTTTTGGCAGGATAGCCATTTTTATTATGTTGATCCAACCTATCCATGAGCATGGAAGATCTTTGTGGAGTGCCTATCTTAGAGAATGAAGAGATCTGAGGAGAACATCCTGTCTTGCTAGTTCCTACATAGAAAGCTCTAGATTGGTCATTGCTATCAACAGTCTTTAAATGGATACTGCACCTGTTCAGGAATTGAGAAATGAAGTTTTCCAGATACTAACTCACTGCAGACCCTGAACTTGTTCTCTTAGCTACCAGCCTCATCTCTAAAGTGACATGGGAGAGCTCAGTCTATCCAGAGTCATGATGTATTCCTTCAGCTCCTTGTGACAGAAAGCACATACCTGTCACGTGTGATAGGAACATAATAAGCTGCATTTGGCTATCAAAGAATGTGCTAATGAAGTACCTTCCTCAACAAAGGATAAAAGAGGGAAATGGCATAATAATAGAGGATTCTAAATCTGGAAAGGGCTCTGAGAGAAGAAAACCTGAACAGGGCTGCTGCTGTGCTAGGAGCAGCTCAAAAGCAACCCAGCTCAGGGAGAAGGAGTGGGAAGGGCCAGATGGGGGCATGAAAAGCTGCATCCGGTTCTGGTAATAATGGTAATTTGTGTGTTGTTTGCTTTTATGTTTGTGTGAGTGTCTCTGTAGTGTATGCATGCAATGTCCAAGGAGGCCAGAAGAGGGTGTGAGATACTCTGGGACTGGAGGTACAGATGGTTGTGAACTTACAGGACGCTACTGAGAGTCAAACTCAGGTCCTATGGAAGAGCTGCCACTGCTCTTTACCACTGAACCATCTCTCCAGCCCCAAAAATGCTAATGTATGCTCTTGATTAAAATCCTATGAAGTTCAAAGAAATAGCAAGACACAAAGCCAGACTGGTTATTATTGTAAGAACACAAAATAATACAGTAGTACAAAATCTCTGATGAACGCAGACAGAAAAGTCCTCTAGAAAACATTAGCAAGCTGAACTCAGCAGCATGTTAGAAAAGTCATATACCAAGACCCACTGGGATTTCTCTCTGGGATGCAAGGATAGTTCAACATGAAAGTCAGTTCACATCATGACACATTAACATAATGAATGATTAAAAACCTGTGGGCTAGATAGGACCAAAATGCATTGTATACTTATGTAGAAATCTCAAAGAATAGATTAAAATATTTTAAAAAAGAGAATAAAGACCATAATATCATCTTGGTAGATGCAGTAAAATTTAATTGATTTTTATTACAAAAAAAAATCACAACAAGCTAGGAATTGGTAAATTTCCATAATATATAAAAATGCTGCCGGTTGTGGTGGCGCACGCCGGTAGGATTTGCTGAAGGAGGCAGAGGCAGGAGGATCACGAGTTCGAGGCCAGCCTGGGCTACACATTTTTGCCGGGCAGTGGTGGCGCACGCCTTTAATCCCAGCACTCGGGAGGCAGAGGCAGGCAGATCATTGTGAGTTCGAGGCCAACCTGGTCTACAAAGTGAGTCCAGGACAGCCAGAGCTGTTACACAGAGAAACCTTGTCTCGAAAAACCAAAAAAAAAAAAAAAAAAAAAAAAAAAATGCCACTGACAGCATCATACTCGAAAGATAAAAGTTTAAAAGTTTTCCTCTAAGACAGTGGTTCTCGACCTGTGGGATACAATCCCTTTGTGGGGGTCATATATCAGATATTCTGCATAACAGATATTTCCATTACTATTCATAACAGTAGCAAAATTACAGTTTTGGAATAACAACAAAATAATCTTGTAGTTGGGAGGTCACCACAACATGAGGAACTGTGTTAAAGGGTTGTAGCATTAGGAAGGTTGACAACCATTGGTCTAAGATCAGCAACAAGACAAGGGGAGCCTCATTACTTCTTGTGAATGTCTTGTGAGAAGCTTTTGCCAGGGTCCATTGGCAAGAAAATAAGTACAGTCCATCAAATAATGATGAGGTCTATTTGCAGATAACATTACCTTACATGTAAAAAAAATTCCTAGATATACTATAGAATTGTTACAAACAACAAAAACATAAACATGCAGATAGAAAACTTCCCACAGAGTGGCAGGAGCCAATGGTGTAGCCAGAAGGTAGCCTGCTCAATTGCTACACTCAGACCCTGGGTTTGATCTCCAGCTCCAAAATTAATTAACTAATTAATTAGTTAATTACTTTTGAACAATAAAAATGAGCTAGCTTAGCTTGAAGTAAAAATAGGAATATTGGCTCATTTACAATAGCTCAGGAATGCATTTAAGGAACACAAGGACATGTTTTATTTGTTTGTTTATTAGGCCTTTGACACAGTGTTTTCCCATAGCACAAACTGGCCTGGAATGCACTGCATAGTTGAGACTAGTTTTGAACTCCCAGTCCTCTTACTTTGCCTTGCAAGTACTAGGATTACAGGTCTGCAGCACCACACCTGTCAGAAAGAAATTACAGAAGAAAGAACTAATGAAATGACATCCTGTGGTCATGAATTGAAAAGATTAGCACTGTCAACATGTCCCTAGTATCTTCAAAAGAAGGCTGTGCCTTCAGTGATATCCCTAGCTAAATCTCAACAGCAATTTTTGCAGAAATAGTTTTCAAAGAACAAAACAGTTTTCAAATCAAACAGTAAAGCTGGATGTATAACATTTCCCGCTGTGTGTGTGTGTGTGTGTGTGTGTGTGTGTGTGTGTGTGTGTGTAGTTAAAAATAGAAATACTGCATGATGCACAATTATACTTTCACTATTTACCCAAAAAATTAAAATCAGAACCTTGACTAACTGCTACTATCCCAGTGTTTGTTGCACACTGCTCATAATACCCATGACATAAATTGTATCTGATGTACAAATAGCACAGACAAGGAGCATAAATCTCCATCAGTAGATTAACAGATTAGGAAAACATAATATACAGAATGGAGTGTTATTCAGCCTTAAAATTGAGATTCTGTAAAATGAGTATGTGACAACAGATGAACTTAGGGGACAATATGTGCCTGAACCACAGCAAATATTCAGTGATTTCAATTGTGTGACGTATTTAAAACAGTCATACTTGAGTTCGTTGTGCCTGACATCCTTGGCATGAGAGAGGCTAAGGCAGGAAGATAAATTTCAACCCAGCCTTGGCTACACAGAGAGGGAAACTCTGCATGTATACAGGTATAAGTGTGGGTAAAAACGGAAAAACCTACAGAGGAAACCAAAGGTAATAATAGGTGGTGAGGAAGGAAGGACAAGGGATGAGCAAAAAGGCATGTGAGACATGGAAGAAAGAAAGAGACTGGAAGGTAGGCTACAAGGGGGTGGATCAAGAATACTCAGGGGGGAGAACCACAAAAGCATACTTTGTTTTAAAATGTCATAAAAATTGCTAACAGCTTACATGCTGATTTTTTTAAATGACATGAATAGGATAAAGGGACATATAGGGTATAAAATATATATATATACATATATATATATAGGACGGGAGGAAGAGGAGAGTGACAGCAATCAGAATGCTGTGTGCATGTATTTACATGTGTCAAAGAATAAATTTAATATAATATTTTTGATGAAAACAAAAACAATAGCAAAACAGTATATTGATCTTAAAAGTAGACAGACAATGAAAGAAAGGAACTAAGGTTGCTAGGATAAGCCTAGAAGCAAACATCCTTCATTTTCTTCTAGTCATTATTAGTAGATTATTCACATTGCTGATACTGTTCTGTATGCATACAGCCTTCTCCAGGAATTTTTGTCACATTATTATATCTAGTGTCATGTTGGAACTGGCTTACAATTGTTTACAAAAGCCAATACACATCTCTTTCAAATTGTGGGTTCACTAACACTCACACTAGTAACTTGAAACCATGTAATGGAAATGTTTATGCCATAGAAATTGGCAAACAGTACAAAGTGAGACTGTTTTGTTTTTTTTTTTTTCAAAGACCCTGTTGTTAACTTTACTGCATATCACGGCTACATCATATGCTTCTCAACGTCTTGGAATTTTCTCTATCAGCAAAATTGTAGTCATTACATAGTGATCATTAGTAGTTATTTGTAGTCATTATATTCAATTACTTCCATTATAGATAATATTCGAAAGAATGCATTTTAGTGAATAAAATGTATCTTTTTCTTTCTTCAGTATGGATTCTCAGACAAGGAATTATTGGATCAAAAGTTTTTAACATCATTTGTAGGTTCTTGAAATTTCATGAGAATTCTTTTTTCTTGGTGATGGAAATAAGATAATGACAAATTTAAGACTCCATTGAAAACACAAACATTTTTATTGTATGATTCTGTAGAACAGCACACCAGCATAGAGAAAAGGCAAAATGGCTGCCACACTGATTTAGTATAAGACAGTGTTTTTTAAAAAAATATCCTATAAAGAGAGAAATCACTATTCTCTTTTTCCATAGACCAGGATTTCCCCTCTCCCCCAACTCCCTATCCTGTGGATTTAGAGCACAGAACCTTATCTAATGAAGAATGGAAGAGTTGAGGTGGTCCCCTTCTCTGATCATGAGTTCACCCAGCAAACTACCTGTAACTTTGTAACTCTCAAGTATTGTAAGATGCCTTATCCACTTGTCATCAGAGAGGCAGGCTTCTTCCAGCAGCAGATGGGAGTGGGTGCAGACATCTACAGCCAGGCATTCTGCAGAGCGAGTCTAAATTGGAGTTACCCATCAGGTCCCTCCCCTTGGAGCTCCATGAACCCAGCAGGATAGGGGAGGAAAGACTGTTGAAGGCATAGAGGGTGGAAGACACAGGAGAAAATGGCCCACTGAATCATCTAATCAGGGCTCATATGGGCTCAGAGACTGAAGTAGCAAGCATGGAGCCTGGAAGGGTCTGCACTAAGTCCTCTGGATATATCCCATGGCCGTTAGCTTAGTGTTTTTGTGGGACTCCTGACAGTGGGAGCATGCGCATCTCTGACTCTTTTGCCTGCTCTTGAGACTCTTTTCCTGCTATTAGGTTGCCTTGTCCAGCCTCAATATGAGGGCTTTTGCCTTGTTTTATTGTTTCTTGTTTTGTTGTGTTTGGTTGTTGTTTCTTGGAGATATGCTCTTTTCTAAGGGGAAATGGAGATGGAGTTGATCTGGGGGAGACAGAAGGTAGGAGGTGACTGGGAGGAGTGGATGGCAGGAAACTGTAGGTCAGATGTCTTATATGAGAGAAGAATCTATTTTCAATTAAAAAAAAAAAGAATTGTGAGATAAGCCCAAGCCAATCTGTAGCTGGGAACAGGAGGAATCTAGTGCCCACTGCTTCTCAGTACCTGTGAACTCTAAAGGCCACTCATAATGGTAATGGATCTTAACAATTTCCTACGTGGGTGAATTAGATAAAACTCAATCTTGCTGATGTAAAGATGTGCCTTTAACTCATTTAATTAAGTATGCTTTAACAAAATAGCAGGACACTCCAATAAAAGACTGCAGATGGACTTTATAAAAAGAAAAAGAAAAATATTCCTTAAGTGCCTTCAAATGAAACTGAGAAACAATTAACTTATTTACAATGTGATAAATGCAATATATGACAGGCCATTATCTTTAATATACAGTTTGTACAAATCAACTAAAACAGATAAAAGAACTAAGTATTTGAGCACACTGATATTTTAACCCATTATCACATCCCAATGTGAATACCTTCCACAATTAAATCCAAAGAATATAAGCACAAGAATAATCTTGAGATACCAAGGGCTCACCTGGCCAATTCAACAGCATATCTGGTTATCTGAGCAGTGCTTTTGATTGGGATTGGAATTCTCCAGTCATTGTTCTGTTCTAAATGGAACTAAATTCTCTCTTCCACTGAAAAAAGACATACTTAAAACAGCATGGGACCATGGAATAAATAGGCCATGTAGTTCCTGACTCAGAAAGAGAAAGCAAGGGAAATTAAGAATGCAACTGTCTATGGACAATTCTTGCCAAGCAGATGGCTCCTCTCTGGTGAAACGGAAGCTCTGTGGATGCCATTCACCTCCAAGGCTCCTGGAGGGTAGTTCACGTTTCCTTGAAGTGTTTGGCTATTTTCTGAGACTGCAGGAAACTAGAAAGGGGCTGAGAGAAGCACCCGGAGCCTACCTTTGTTCCTGCACACTAGACTGCTGTCAAGACTCTAGGCAATGTGTAGATTTGAGTGAGTTAGTCTTCCTGAAAGTAAAATTCAGAGCCAGGGAGAAACACATTCTGGCTTATGGTGTATTTTGTTATGCAAATCGCACAGTACCACTTAGGTGAGGTTGTAATGAATCATCACGTGTGCGCTAAGAACCATTCAGCATCTTTTGAATTGGATGAGAAACAACAACAAAGTCACTATCCTTATCCTCAAGAAACTAAATCTTTGGGTCACCTTTTGTCTGGGATTAGTAGTGAAACCACAGGCTGACTTCAACAGAGCAAGCATCGGAAAAAGAGTGACAAGAGAGCATCAGGAGACCAGGCAGCTTTTAAAGAAAAGGCAGGACTAGATCCTTGGGGTTACCTGTCGAGTATCAGCACAATTTTTTTCCTCTATAGCTGGCATTTCTAGTCACTCAAGTCAATTAAGTAGCAGTCTAAACATGTTAAAAATGTATCAAAAGTAAAAGGTTCCCAGTCAGTATATGTGATGATCCAATGTGGTTCCTCATCCTGTATATTGAAAGTGGAAGAATAAAACAAAACAAAACAAAAACTAACTATTGCTTGAGTTCTTTATAAATTATGGATATTAGCCCTCCGTCAGAAGTGGGGCTGGTAAAGATCTTTTCCGAATCTGTAGGCTGCCGTTTTGTTCTAATGATAGTGTCCTTTGCCTTACAGAAGATTTTCAGTTTCATGAGGTCTCATTTATTGATTGTTGGTCTTAGAACTTGAGCTTTTGGTGTTCTGTTCAGGAAGTTGTCACCTGTGCCAATGAGTTCAAGACTTTTCCCCACTTTATCTTCTATTAGATTTAGTGTGTTGGGCTACTCAAGAAAATAGACACCAAGAAACCAAATAATCCAATCAAAAAATGGGAAACAGAGCTAAACCTTCACAAAGGAGGAATCTCTAACGGCAGTGACACACTTGAAGAAATGTTCAACATCCTTAATCATCAGAGAAATGCAACTCAAGACAACTCTGAGATTCCATCTCACACATGTCAGAATGGCTAAGATCAAAAACTCAAAGGATAGCACATACTGGCAAGGTTGTGGAGATAGGGGAACACTCCTCCATTGCTGGTGGGAGTGCAAACTTATACAACCACTATGGAAATCAGTCTGGCAATATCTTAGAAAACTTGGAATGGCCCTACCTCAAGACCCAGCCATACCACTTCTGGGTATACATCCAAATGATTCCTCACCAAACCACAAGGATATATCCTCATCTATGTTCATAGCAGCCTTATTTGTAATAGCTAGAAAATGAAAACAACCCAAATGTCCCTCAACTGAAGAATGGATAAAAAAAAAAAAATGTGATACATTTACAGTGGAATACTACTCAGCCATCAGAAACAAGGAAATCATGCAATTTGTGGCCAAATGGATGGAACTAGAAAAGCTCTTCCTGAGTGAGCTAACCCAGACTCAGAAAGATGCACATGGCATGTACTCATTTATAATTGGATTTTAGCCATATAGTACAGGATAACTATCCTACAACCAACACATCAAAAGAATCAGGAACATAGACTTTGTTACCTATTAATGGGACAATTTGCCCTAGGGATGCTACCATGTAGGCCCCCAGTGCAAGAGCAAGCTCGTAGCCCTCATATGACTGTTGAACTGAGAGGGGCTGATACGTAGGGACACTCCACATTGGAGGAGTGGGATGGGTGAAAGAGGGAGGAGAGAGTGGGAGGGTGGAATGGAGAGGGGTGGAAAGAAGGCACCATGATGGAGATGTAACTTGATGTAATAAAATAAACATTGTTTAAAAAAAAAACTAACTATTGCTTTATTGTTAGCCTGTCATAAATCAATAAGCCATTGTTTTTAGTTTTCTTTCACTTATTATTTTTATCATGGTACTAAATAAATAACATAAAACTTACCACATGAGCTATTTTGAGTGTGTATTCAGTAGGATTGAAGGCATGCACATCACAGAGCAATCATCAGTATTGCCTATCTCCAGAATCCCTCTGTCATCCTCAACAGAAATCCTGTACCCATTAAATGATAATTCCCCATCCCTCCTCTGCCAAGCCCCAGGAACCACGTTTCTCCAGTCTCATTGACTGTGACTATTATATGTACATCATATATATAAGTGGAATCATTCCCTCTGTTTTATCTTCACAATCATTCTCAGTCATGGTCCCAGAAAAAAAAAAGTAACAGATGGCACACAAAATTGGGTGATTGAGAAATTATAATTGATAATTGAATTTAAGAAAAGGAATACAGATGCTCCTCGGCTTACAGCAGAACTACATCCTGATGCATTGTGAGCTGAAAATGCATTTAATATACCTAACCAACCAGATACTGCTGCTTAGCCACATGGCGTTGGGTTGTTTCTCCTTGTGAATAAGTAGCTGAGAACTGTCACTCACTGTGCTGCCCAGCAGCTCCTAGAGTACTGGACTCCATTGCAAAGATCACACTTCAAAGATGTGTTTTCCTGAGGGCTTACTACTTTCACAGCACCACAAAGTAAAAATCCTAAATTGAACAGTCACAAGAGCAGTACCACATGCATGTATGAAAAATCATGCAGGTATATATATATATATAAAAAAAAAACTCTAGGGGCAAATATAAATGCCCTGACTATCAAGATCAGAGAACTGTTAGCAAATGTAAGTCAAGAAAGACAGACCCAGGCCTATGGCTATGTGGGGACTGTCGCAGAAGGCTATAACCAGCTCCCAGAGATCAAGCAGAGAGTGTGTCAGAGCACTGAACTAAATCTTGTCCTCCCTCTCCCTCCTCCCTCATGTCAGTGCTAATCACTGAGTGAGCCAAACACCAAGGAGCCCATTGATGTAGTCCACACAGTGTGATATCTGTGGACACACCATACTTGGAGTTTAAAGAAAATTATCTAACATGTGAATTCCTTTGCCATGTACTAAGTATGCATTGCTGTGTGGTGTGCCAGGGTGAATATGCAGAAAATTAAAAGGGGTATAATGCAGGAAGAGAGAAATATAAAGGACACGGTATATTTAACAGAGAGTTGGAAAAGCACCTCGTGATCTGCCAACATGAAACACAACTCCAGAGCTAGTAAGAAGAGCAAGCATCAGAGCAACCTACAGCAACTTTAAGTGGTGACCACTACATTCCCATAACTCTCACAAGTTACCAATTCCTAACCTGGTCTTCTTGGATTACACCATACAAGAGGATTCTGAGACCTAGAAAAGGTTGGTCTCTGAATCTCTAAAACTTTCACACAGAAAGATAGTTAAATTGGAGTTCTTCCTGCCATCACCTCAGTCCTCTCCCTTCACATTCACCAACACCAAACCCCAAACCTAATGTGTCAATTAACTTTCCTGATCTTTAGTGTCTGTCGTCTGTCTGTCTGTCTGTCTGTCTGCCACCCCCCTCTGTGTGTGTGTGTGGGGGGGGGATTTGTGAACTATAAATGCTCAAATTAGCATAAAGAACTGGAAAAACTGTTGCTAGAGCATAGTAGAAAGTAGCTTTTAAAAATAGTTTTGGAAAGATGAGAGAGAAGACATAAAATACAAAAGATGATTTTTCAAAACCTGAAAGGGTCTACCAGTGCTTATATCTGCCAGACACCAGATTGAGTGTTGGTCTCCACAGAAGAGAAGGAGCCCTTCCACAGGGAGATACAACACCACAGGAATAGGAAGTTTGTAACCACAGCAGGGAACATGAGTGTCCCTGTGACTAGCAAAACCCGAGGAGCCCTAGTAGAGGAAAAGCCTCCAGATTTCAGAGTTTGGTATCACTGAGAGAGGGAGGAACAACTGAGGACAAAATCATCTCTAAAAAGGTATGTCCGTAGACCTACTTTGTCCAATTAGGCCCCACATTGTAAGTATTTTCTCACCTCCTGCAACCTTCAGGCTGTAACTCCAGCAATGAATTGATTCCCTTGTGAAGATGACACAAAGGTCCTCCCAAAACCTTTGTTATGCTAGAGATCAGAGCCTTTAACATGTGAATGTTGGCATGTATTTCAGATCTAAAACACAGTACCCCATCAAGCATCCAGCAGAAAGGGAAAAGCCCTCCAGACACTGCAGCTGTCTGTAACCGATCTTTTAAATTATTATTTAACACTTATTTATTTATTACTAAATTCACTTATAACTAACACCAACAATTTCTTAACTATTAATCCTATAAATTCCTACAACCCCTTTAACCTATCCACTAAACCTATTGATAATTATAACAACTACTTTCAGAACCTTTTAGAATGATACAGTCTCTGGGGCAGGTCCTCAGTCGTCAGGAACACAGTCTTTGTTGTAGATTCTTTAACACACTTAGCAGTCCTTCTTCTGGATCTCTCAGATGCAGGTTCGTCAGGGTAGTTGGTTATTGCAGTCTCACCTTAAATAAGGCTTCATGCTTTCTTCTCTGTGGGAGACCCCAGCCGTCTGCAGGCCAACTTACTTCTTTTGAATCAGGAACTCAGCTGCTCTGCCTCAGTCCTTAAAGCCAGGCACAATTTCCTTTAGGCCACTGTTTGGACAGATCAAACCCCTCTAGGCAAAAGCTGAGCCACAGGATCCAGTCCTTGGCCTTTTGGTGTCTTGCTCAGGCTTTCTTTGCTCACCGGCTTCTTTCTGCTTCAGGGAGAGAGCTGGACATCAATGGCCAGCTGTTTTTTCAGCAGGACTCTTGGAGCTCTCTAGCATCAGGGGCCTCTTCTCTTCTGGGCTCCATGCACTGTCCTCAAATAGAAGGAACTCTGTTTCAGCTTAATTTGGGCTCCGCCCACTTAGCAGCTGAAAACAATGTCAGGCCAGATACTTTGTTTCTTCAAGTCTATTGAGTCTTTCCTGTTTTTCCTGACTTCAAACTTGTTTTTCAGTCTATTAAGTCTTTCCTGTTTTTCCTGACTTCATGCTGATAATGCTCTTCAGGCCCCGAATTAAGAGACAGTATCAGAAACTCCTATATGTTTTCTAAATCTAATTTATCTAACCTCTACAGCAGTCTGCTAGAAGCTGGAACTAGTGTTCAGAAAACTTGAATCTTTTCTCAGCACTACCCCAACATGCTTAGAAAATTCCAGAAAGAGTCCAGGAAGTCTTGAAGATGGTATCCCTTCCCCAGACCTATTGAACATGCCTGAAGTCCATACTTCCCTCACTGCACACCACTCCAACCCTTCACACACACACCAGCCTGCCTGGAAACTCTACCTTGTTCTTTCATGGCCACGCAGACACTCTAGCTCAGTATTTGAGCACACTTTGATGAACCAAGTACTTGTCTCTCTACCCATTTCTCTTCCCCCAAAACTATTTGGGTCTTGCTCCAGTCATCTCAGCAGTATAGCAATAATTCAAGGCCCGTTAATGAGACTTTGGGGTTCAGAGAACATAGAGTCATGTGGATGGGAGAAGTATAGCTAGAAGCCCCACAGTTTCCTGAGGTCCTCAAAACCATGACTCCTCCCACCTTCTCACTGTTTCTGTTCTCTCTTCACTGGCCCTGTCTACTGGTCCTGTACCTTGGCTTCTGCTTGGCCATCATTTGTCCTTCACCTGATTTCATCTTGGCATGAGGCCCACTAATAATCCTACAATCCCCTCTCTACCTAGCCTTTGGGTCTCCTCTGAGTGGTAAAAGTTCATATTCCAAAGCTAGTAAATACCATTGTCCCAGCACTTTCTGCATCAGATCCCACTGTGGGTCCCTAATAAATGTGGACTACCTACTTTTGATCTCTGTAATTGGCACTCTCAAGAGGGCAGCCATCTATACTGCCCAGGACTTTGAAATTCCAGGACCTGTTTGGGAAAGCCACAGATTCAAACATTTTGTGCTTTAGGAACAGAAGGATTCACTGTAGGCACACCCAAGACTTTCAGACTCTGGGTAAGGTCTTCCTTGGAACAAGCTTCCACAGCAGATGCCTTTTGAGTATCAAGCAATGGTTTCACCATCTATATCTGAGAATGCCTTTAAAAAAATTTTTTTTGGAATAAAAAGTCTGACCCTGTTCTCTACAAGTGGAAGTCAGTCTTGGTGGGTCAACATGAAACTTTCCTATAGGTCAGCCCCATTTCATAAGAGACTCAGAGTAACCATGTTGGGTCTCCAAGACAAGGAAGGCCCTGGCCAAATGGGGCTGGGATGATTTCAGAGGCAGCTGAGTGAAGAGGAGACCCCACCCTATGAGCAGGGGACCTCGCCACAAGCTGCTTCAGCTCCCAGACACCAGGTTGATAGGGAGATTGATTTAAAAGAAGGCCTTTGTAATAAATTGTTCCTCTCCTCACTCACAGCGGGGGAGCAGCTGCTGCTGGCTCTCTCAGCATGGAGGGCACAACTGTGGATTTAGAATGCAGGGAGAACAGATGGGAGGCCTCTGAGCATCTCAAGGATGGCTGCCAATTTGGGTTTCTGCTGCCATTTGCTCTGTTTTGTTTTTTTCTCCTGATGTTCATATTTTGCGATCTTTGGAGGAGCATAGCATCTGAGAAACAGCACCAGGCCATTGACCAGGCTGGGACCCAGAGTGTCTTCCTAGCTGTTCTTGACAACCCTCTGACTGTAGTCTACAGAGTGGCTGTATTAGTCAGGTAGCCTTGGTGGTCCCCTTGCTGGGACAGCTTCACTGTTTACTGGGGCAAGCAGACCAGCAGCAACCCAGTGTCATGTTGTAAGGACCATGCTGTACACACGGCACTGTGCCTGAACAGCACTGGCCAGCGTTCCATCTCAAGCAAGCCAGTGATGCCCACGGAAGGCTTGCAAGAGCAAGGAGTGCCTGGGCAGAAGGCTGAAAGATAAGTAAAAGAAGAGTTTGCCAGACAAAATGAACATTAAATGACATTCCCTCCCCCATTTGTCCAGTCAGGTGGATCAGGGGAGAGCTAAACACAGACTCCATCAAGAGTCCAACAACCAAGGTGAACAAGAGGCAACTTAAGGTATCCTGAGATGATGGACATGCCCCAGATAACTAGTCTGACTCCATCCATCTAGGATCTCATGACAAAACACTTTACAATGCATGTCTTATTTAAAAACTAGGAATTTACTGCTTACAACTCTGGCAATTGAAACATTAAAATCAAAGCAGTAGCAAAATGGGTATCTGGAGAGGACCTTTTCACAGATGATACCTTCTCATGGGGTCTGTACATGGTGGGAAGGCCAAACAGCTTTCGGGGACCTTTTATAAGGGCATTAATCTCATTTGTTAGGATTCTGTCTTCATGACTTAAGCAGTTTCCAAGTGCCCCATCCCCTAACATCACCTTGGAGGATAAGACTTCGACATATGAAAGTGGGAGATTCACAAATTCTAACCCAACTGAGGGCTCTAAATGTCACCTTTAATTGCTTGTCAGCTTAGGGATCATCATGTGGATCCATAAGAAATAAGTTGCATGAAATTTCTGAGCTGTCCTCTGCCACATAATAGGGAATAATAAAGGATCCCCAGGTCACAGATCCTACCACACCAACATAAATAATTACACATGTGACACATGCCTGGAATACTAGTGTTAGGGAGGTGGGCACAGAAGGAACCCTGGGACTCACTAGCCAGCCTTCTGGCTGAATTGATGAACTCCAGCCTCAGTGAGAAATTCTGTCTCGAAACTAAAACTAAGGGGGTAAGGAGATTGGTAGCAATACCTGGCATTGAAAACTGGCTGCCACATATGTACATATGCACGACTCTCTCTCTCTCTCTCTCTCTCTCTCTCACACACACACACACACACACACATACACACACCTAAAATATAAACAATACTATATATTAATAATATATTTTTCAGGACTGTGGATATCATTCATTCCTTTGTCAATAAGTGCATGGTGTGTCCAGTGTATGCCAGAGATGCACAGATGAGTAAAATATTGTCATTACCCTTAGAGTCCCCACTGTAGGGTAGAGCCAACTGTATGGAGAGATCATTAGTCAATCAATAAATTCAGGGCAATACAAGCCAGATAAGGAGCAAGAACAAAGAAATTAGTGGTTATTTATAAGGGCAAGCATTGGGGTGTATACTTTGGGAAATGCTACGTTATTTGATCTTTTCAGAAGTTCCCTGTAATAAAAATAGAAGACAGAGGCACCACACGCTCCCATCTCAGAGGAGAAAAGAAATTCCAAATACAAAAGAATCTCTGACCCTGGACTTCTGGGTCGGGTTTACATGCTGTGCTAGTCAAGGCTGGGAAAATGAGTCATTTTAAAGATTCACCCTGACTCTTTCCTCTCATTCTGTGCAGTTGCCTTCCTACTCCTTAAAGAGAATATTCATTTGTTCCTGAGGTGGGAGCTTGATTTACAGGAGCCACAAGGAACTACTTGAATATGCTTTTGAGGGTGAGTGTTTTGGGGTGAAGGCAGCTTCATGCTGAGATACCTGTTGGCGAAATATTTCATGCACCGAACAGAGATGGATTTTTTTAAATTAAGATATTGTTTCATGGAATATTCATCACATTTGAGGCTATGTTTTGCATTATTTTCCTGTCTTGCTATAAATCCATTGTGAAGCAGAATTGGGCGTTTGCAAATGTAACCAGAGCTTCCATTTTAAGCAATATTCATTTATTAGATTATTGTTAATGATGATGACAAAGCGTTTTGCATCCATCCATTTAGTCATCCATACATCTAGTCAACAAATGTTTACTGAGCACATAGCATGAAGGAAATATTGTTGTAGTTCTTCATTGCTGAGACAGCTGTTTTCAATGTATAGAGGGAAAGATTTATGTTGGCTCATGGTCTCAGAGGTTTTAGTCCTTGGTTGGCTTGCTCTATGTTTAGGAACCTACAGTGGGATAGAGCATCTTGAAGGAAGGGCAGGCATGGTAGAAAAGAAATGTGCATACCACAGTGGCTAAGAGAAAACTAAAAAAGAGAAAGAAAGTAGCTAGTTAGAAGATATTCCTTTCAAGGCCCCTCCCCCTAGTGATGTACACCCTCTAGGTAGCCTCAACTTGAGAAATGTTCCATCTCCTCCCAGAACCACCATCAGTTATACTGAGGACCAAACCTTCAATATATTTTATGTTCAAACTCCAATGGGTCCAATGGGTAGGTTTTAGCATATGGTAGTAAACAGGATAGACAGGGTCACCTGCCTGGAAAGAACTTAAAGTCCACAGAGGAGAGGTAGTAAACAAAAAGGCATATTAGTATGTGATCATAATTAGTATGTTGCATATGATTATGCAAATATATATTAATAGTGACATGCACAATGAAAAGCTATTTAAGAGAGGGTTTGTTTGGGTTCATAGTTTAAGGGTACTGTCCATCACTGCAGGGAAGCCATGGAGATCCATGGCTACTTGTTCATATCTGAGTGGATCAGAAATATTATCATGCACACATCCTCCTTTTTTTTTTTTTTTGCTTTATTTTGTATGGGCCCCATTCCCTTGAGATGGGGCCACCCACATCCAGGATAAGTCTTCCCTCCTTCCTTAAACTTCTCTGGAAAAGCCTTAAGAAGCACACCCAAAGTGTGCCTTACTAACGCCCTGGGTGTTTCTTAATACAGTAGAGGTGACTACGAAGTCACTCATCACAAGAGACAAACATTATTGCTGGCATGGGACAGAGGGCCAGTATACTCTAGGATATAGTACATGTGAACCTAACCTAATTAGAATTTTAGGGAAGTTTCCATTGAGGGTTTTTACCTTTCTGCTGAACCATGAAGGATGAGCAAGTATGGGTCAGATGAGGACATTTAAATTAGTCACGGTAGAGGTGAGTTTGTTAGAAAGTTCCCAGGAACAAAAGGGCTTCCAATGATACAAAAGGCAGCCAGTATGAATACTGCACAATAAGAAACTGAAAAACAAACAAATCAATTGAAAAGCACTGTGTCTGGTGCTAAGCAAGCAAAACAGGAGGAAGGGCCCTATAAGAGGCATTGAGTCCCCATGGGCAGCTTGACTCCAAACAGGCCTGGCTGGCATCCCACACTCAAAATCAGGCTACTTTCCAAAGCATTGCCTCGCCATTACCTCCATCTACTGTGGGAAATGATACATCACACAATTTCATGCTTAGAGCCTCACTATGCTCATTAGAGTATCCACAGTGCTGAGCAGTTCCACAGGTGGGAGGCATGCTTACCCTGGTATTTCTAAAAACTGAAGACTCCAAAATGTGCGAGGCATTTACATTTCTAAAAACTCAGTTTAAAGAACTGTGGTTCAGGACACTAAGATCTTCAGATCTGGGTGGAATTCTGGGCATTTAACAGCTGTGGACAAATTGTTCCACTCCTTCAGGTCTCACCTACAACATGGCAATCCCAGCAGTAGTCTTAGATACTTTCTATGAAGATTAAATACAAAGCATGTGTAAGTTCCTTGTTTCAGTGGCTGGCATTACAGGATAATTTAATAACAACAAATAAAACTAACCAACAACATTTCTTCCATAGAGTATAAAATAGACTAGATTGTGCAATAGGCTGTCCTTCTCATCATAAACCACTGTGGAAAGAGTTTTTCCCAGAACTAAAATCAAATTCCTACAGTTAATTAAAAGGATCCATCATGTTCTGATGTAATATGGGCAGAAATGTCCACTTATGAATTGTGAACTCAAAAAACAGACAGAATATACAAAATTCTAGAGAGAATAAAAAATAACAAAGAACTTGGAATCAAATTAATCTCATATTAATTAAGAATAAGACCAGTAATAATATGACAAGGGAGGGTTGTTTTCAATATCCTAGAAGAAAATCATTTCCAAACTACAGATTTATACTCAGCTAAACTAGCATATGAATCTGAAGAATTAGGTGAGGAACATGAAAATGTTTTAATGTAAATATTTTGTATATAACTATCTCAAGAAACTGACTTGAAATTTATATCTTCTCACAGGAAGCTATGGGCTACCAGAAGTGGAAAAACAAACAAAATCACAAAATAGTTTCCCAGGATAATAGGCAAATGAAGATCCCTTTACCACTTATACAGTATCCCCATTTCAAACTGGAACAGAAAGGCAAACTGTTAGAGGGACAATTTCCAGTGAAAATGGAATTGATATTTGGAGTCTTTAAAAGATTGCTGATTGGTGAGAATCAGAGATCTTGAACATGTGAGGAAAATTAAAGATATATTAAAGTTTAAAAATGAGAAATAAAATAATTACTGTCCTTAGAGGGAGGGGAAACAAGGTGTAATACAGTGAAGGACATACTCTTGACTGTGTATAATATCCACAACATCACAACAAATATCTCTATTAAACTCTAATATAATTGTATTCCTGACATGAAAGGGAATCAATGAGATGAGGGTGGGGAGGAAGGACAGAGACAGACAGACAGATACAAAGACAGGAGGGGGGAGGGAAGAAGAGAGTCTTTACCCACTGGTCTTCATCTGCTTCCTGAGGAAGTCAATATCTAACATGAATAAATCAAGCAGCCAGTGTGGGCTGGGAATATAGCACAGAGGTAGAGCACTTGCCCAACCCTGAACAAAGTCCTGAATTTTTAAAATGTTTATTACTTCAGGTTACATCTCCATCATAGTGCCCTCTTTCCACCCCTCCCATTCCCACCCTCCCACCCTCTACCCCTATCCCTTCCATCCCACTCCTCTGAAGTGGAGTGTCCCTACATATCAGTCCCCTGCCCAGTTCAACAGTCACATGAGGGCCAAGAGCCTCCTCATATACTACAAGGCAGCACCACTAGGACAAAGTGTCTCATCGACAGGAAAAAAAAGTCTATGTTCCTGTTCCCTTTGGTGTGTCGGTTGTAGTATAGTTATCCTGTACTATATAGCTAAAATCCGATTATAAGTGAATAGATGCCATGTGCATCCTTCTGAGTCTGGGTTAGCTCACTCAGGATGAGCTTCTCTAGTTCCATCCATTTGGCTTCAAATTGCATGATTTCCTTGTTTCTGATGGATGAGTAGTATTCCATTGTGTAGATGCACCACAGTTTGTTGTTGTTGTTGTTGCTTTGTTTTGTTTTTATCCATTCCTCGGTTGAGGGTCATCTGGTTGTTTCCAGTTTCTAGCTATTACAAATAAGGCTGCTATGAACATAGATGTGGAAACATCCTTGTGATTTGGTGAGGAGTCATTTGGATGGATACCCAGAAGTGGTATGACTGGGTCTTGAGGCGGAGCTATTCCAAGTTTCTAAGGTATCACCAGACTGATTTCCACAGTGGTTGTACCAACTTGCACTCCCACCAGCAATGGAGGAGTGTTTCCCTTTCTCCACAATCTTGCCAGCATGTGCTGTCATTTGAGTTTTTTATCTTAGCCATTCTGAAAGGTGTGAGATGGAATCTCAGAGTTATCTTGAGTTGCATTTCTCTGATGATTAAGGATGTTGAGCATTTCTTCAAGTGTCTCTCAGCCATTAGGAATTCCTTCTTTGCGAATTCTTGGTTTAGCTCTGTTCCCCATTTTTTTGATTGGATTATTTGGTTTCTTGGCATTTAATTTCTTGAGTTCTTTGTAAATTATGGACATTAGCCCTCTGTCAGATGTGGGGTTGGTGAAGATTTTTTTCCCAATCTGTAGGCTGCCGTTTTGTTTCAAATGACAGTGTCTTTTTGCCTTACAGAAGCTTTTCAGTTTCATGAGGTTCCCTTTATTGATTGTTGGTCTTAAATCCTGAGCTATTGAACAAAGTCCTGACTTTTGTCTCCAGCACTGCCAAAAGGGGAAAGAGGAATAAAAAGGGAGGCAGGTATTATTAACATAATATTTAACAACTTGGAGATTAATATCAGTAGCAACAGTAGGAAGAGACAAAGTAAGAAGAGACTTTGCTTTCTTGTTATTTTAGTCATATGTTGAAATGAAATGTTTATTATAAATATACATGGCACCAGGATTCTTTACTTCAACCATGTGGGATCCGGGGATCAAATTCAAGTCAGCAGGTTTGGTGGCAAAAGCAGCATAATTGCTGAGCTGTCTTGCAACCCCACGGTTGGTGTTTGCTAAGATAGCATTTTACACTGTTTGAAAATATGGACCGATTAGTCTGAGAAAATGCAAAACTTTAATGTATGGAGAGAAATTGGGAACTGTCCGGGCAGCAGCTGTCTGTCATTTCTTAGTTTTGGAAGCTGCAGGCCCTGCACTTCCTATATAATCAGACATATTTATCCCTCTCAGGTCTCTGAGGTGGTTGAAGAATAGACAGCTAGAGTCTCATAGTTAAATTTTGAGTTGTTTAGGAATCAAGAGGGTGTTCTGGATCTAAGAAGATGCTTTTAAGTTGGTAGTGCAAATTAGGATGGAAGCTGAGTTAGATATAGAACTTTAAACTCATGGAGATGGTCGGATAGTAGAATGGTAAAGTCAGTTGCCAAATACATATGGACTGGACATTGGGAATGCATGCTAAGCCTTATAATTTTCATAATTGTGGCCTAATTATTCTTGTTGGTTTGTATTGTATTTGTTGTTATAAGAGAAAGAGCCGTTTGTTGAAGTGAAAGGGGGAGCTGTTGGGAGGGAAAAGATATACCTTAAACTTAAAAAAAAAAAAAAAAGAAAGGAAGCAGATAGAGGTGTGAGGGGGAAGAGGGTGGGAGGGTGGGACCAGAGGGGAGAGTTGGGAGAGGATTGTGATTGAGATGTAACTTGAAGAAATAAAAATTAAATAAATAAACAAACAAACAAACAAACAAATAAATAAATAAATGATTTTTTTTTTTTAGTTTTTTTTTTTTTTTCGAGACAGGGTGGTTTCTCTGTGTAACAGCTCTGGCTGTCCTAGACTCACTTTGTAGACCAGGCTGGCCTCGAACTCACAGAGATCCGCTTGCCTCTGCCTCCCAAGTGCTGGGATTAAAGGCGTGCGCCACCACCGCCCGGCTGATTTTTTTTTTTTTTTAAGAATAAAAGCTATAGATACATAACAACCAAAGTTACAGTCCTGTAAAACTGAGTGCATGAGTAGCCAGCTTAAAAGAGCACACAGATAAAGTCTGAGTAAACCTGGGGAGTGCTACTGTTTATGAACCATGAAACAGAATCTGCTGGATTTCTGCTTCTTCTGGAGTTTTTCTTCTAGAATGAGAGTAAAGTAGATTCCCTCTCCTGTTATCTCCTGTTATGGAGATAACATAACAGAAAACATATAAGGTCCTTAGCACACGTTTGTACCCACTGTATGCACTAGCGAAGGAGAGGGCGATTAAGGAAAGGAGAGAGGGAGGGGACCAGTCTTTGTGCAACCTAAATCATGGGAGGAAGTGCCATCCACATAACCTCCCAGGCTATGTGTCTTCTGAGCAGGCTAGCCTCTTAGTGACCATCCACTTAAAGGAACTTTGTCAAGGTTGACAGGCTCAATTTAATATACATTAAAAAGAACTTAGCCTGTTTCCTCTTGTCTGAACAGACTGTCAGTGTGGGAGAGAGGGTCAGCACCACTGCAAAGCTCGGAGACATGTTCAAGGAAAGCAGTCCCATGGTCCAGTGCCTCCTTAATCATTCCACTTTGTTTTCACAGTGTCCAGGCTCTCCCTTGGAAAATGCATTTGCAGTCCCATTTTGTCTCTGAAGGCCTGATCCTGCCAGGTAAAAATTATTCTCTGGGCATACTCCACTTCATGGTCCTGTCTGAGTAACTGAGTGCTAAGTACTAACAGGACATTCAAGCCCCAAGTAGTTTTCTCCCGTGAGGTTTGTGATCTCTACTTTAAAACGGAGACCATGGTTTAGAAGAAGAGTGGAAATGGGTACATAGCCAACAAATTGCACAATGAGTATTAAGAGCTAAATTTAGCTCAACTCCAAGTCTTGTGTGGGTCTCCAAAGATCACTCTATTTGGCCTTCCGACATGGTCCCAAGCTCCACAGACAAAGAGAAAGAACTATTGGGTGGATCCCAGCATTTCTATATCCTAGTTCTACAAACTTGAAATGGATCCTTGATCACCCTTTTGCCATCTATACAAACAGGGTAATTGTTGAGTTGGTCCTCGCCTCATTGGTTGCAAGGTCAGTATCAGCAAAGTGGGTCTAGGTTTACAGAAGCTGAGTAGAAAGTAGTGGAAGCCAGTCAAAAGGCAGCAGCCCTCTTCTCCAAGCCATGCCATAGTTTAGGCATGACTTCCCCACACCAGAGAACCATGTCCTTAGTAACTAGTGACTGTAGCACACTGAGGGCTAGCAGCCCTCCTACAGTTAGTTAGCTTTGGTGGCTACTTCACTGCTCACGTCTCTCTAGCTTGGCCATTCCCTGTTCATGTTTTCGCATTTCCTATGGCTACCCCCTAATTTGCAGAGCCAATACCAAATATCTTTTCTCTCAGTTCCATGCTGGACTCTACATGGTTTCTATATTTAATCAGTACCCACCACTGGAAGTTAGGCATTTTCCCTGGAGCAGCCAGACCACAGCACGGGAGTATGACCAGCAACTTTAAGAAGGGTCAATATTCCTTCATCTTTCAGCTGCTCCATGTTGCCCTTCAAAGCTTCATAACTCAAACTCAACAGCTCTTGATACCATTCCACTTAAAATTATACTGAAGGGCTATCTCACTGCCTGAGTATTCTTTGCCTTTGGAATAAAAACCTAGTCATCAGTTCTTGATCAAAGATTAGTGGGAATGAGGAAGGAGAGTGAAATTTCAGGATGATTTCTAGGAAGCGGCAGGGAGGATGAGACAAGAGAAGGGAACCCGAAGTCTGAGGAGTAAGACAAACCTGAACAAAGGAAAGAAATCTGATGAGAGAGGAGAAGGCAGAGCTCTTGCCTTGCCTGCCAATCTTTATGCCTTGGATTTGGATGTTCATGAATGACACTGGGACATCATGCAGCTGCCCCTGCCCTGTTCTCAGCCCCATGATGAACTCCCATGCTATCACTCCCTTAAGCAGGCCGTAGTACCCTCTCATCCTCACTTTCCTCGTCCACAAAACAGGAGTGCCACCTCCTGCCAGGTAGTGTTGTCTGATGATTAAAGTCAGTAAAATCAACACATCAAAAGCAAGACTATGAGATCCAGTATGGAGGAGGTGCCCATCAGATGGTCACTAAGAGAATGATCAGTTCTGAATCTCAAGGAAATATAGCTTTCATAACCTTTGCCTTTGATCCTGATGCAGGGGAATGCCACTGTTCTTATTGTTTCTCCAGGGGAGAGGTTTTGCCCTCCTGTTACCTTTCCTCTTTTTGCTTAACTTCTTTTCATTAATTTTGTTGCAGTTGTTAGGAAGCATATTTAAAAAAAAAATAAGCAGGCTTCCAGATTAGCACTTGAAAGAAGTTGAAAATTCATAAGCCAAACCATGAGAGGAATTGACAGCCTCCCTGGGGGCTGAGCCTCTACATCACATCACTGTGAACTTGCTCGGGTAATAGGGAGTGGGGTGTGTGGTCACCCTGAGCAGAGCCACAGGTGGATGTGACATCACTAACTCCAAGTCCACTTGGTCTATCCCATCCTCCAGGGAACCCTTCAAATTCCTAACCCCTGAGTGCAATTAAGTACATTAAATCAGCTTCTGTAATTGAGTTCAGTTCAATTTCTCACTTCAGACTTGGAAAATTATGTGTAAGGAAAGATTCTCATGCCTTCCTAAATCAGCCAGAGTTGACAGGAGGAAGGGAAAAAGAAAGAAAGGAAACTTCTGATCACTCAACCAGGAAACAAATGGTAGCAACAGTGCCGATCTAATTACTAGGTTACTATAGGCTTCTGGAATTTTGGAAAGTGGCACCCTAGGTCTGAGGGCCTCCACACCCCAGAAGTCAGTGGCTTCTCCCTTTTGCCTCCCTGATTTCTATTCAAATTTCTTGAAGGCTGAGCTCAGAGGAGACTGGTACCCATGTGGACAGCATGCCCTGACACTCAATGGCAATCCTTTGGGATACAATTCTTTCCATGGGACACCATTGATTTACGGTCATGAGTTCCTGTTCTCCTTGGTCCTTTGGAGTCATTTAATGTGTTCAAGGAAGATGAGGGAGGTGGGTCAGCTAGTAAACTGCTTGTCTTAAACTCCAATGAGCAGGCCATATAATTGCTACTCCCATAAGCTATGGCTTGCAATTGTATTTGAATAATGGAAAACACTGCAGAAATACAGAAGCACGGAGTAAAAAGGGAGGGGAATCAGATATTTATTCCCTCACTTCTTCACCTCAGGGTCACTTCAAGCTGCTTATGTCTTTCAGTTCAAGATTAGATTTTCCCAAAGTCATCTCTATATGACCCACCCATTGTTGGGTCCAGGAATTATCCATGACCACATCTGTTTGTATATGTCATAACAACTCCACTAATGCTGATCCTGCATTACTGTAGTATATTCCCCCTCCTGCCCACAGTGAAAGGTCCCCTTATTGAATCTTCCTCATAGTAGCTAGTTCAAGTTTTCCCTCTGGAAAGCTCCCGCTGCCATTGGAGCTTTATGTTTCCATTTCTTGGTTATACCTTTCACTTGGCTGCTGCTCTAAGCTGACCATCTATGCTGCTAGAGATAGTAATATCCCCTACAGTTCTGTTAGTGTCGGAACTCCTATTTCCTAAAGTACCATCACAACTTCTATTTCTTCTTACAGATTCACGTCTGCCATGTGCCACTCCCTGAGTCTCTCTGTGGCCAGAAAAGGTCTGTTGGCTACAGGTTGGGTCCTCATGTTCCTGGCTAGATAAATAGTTCCTCCAATAGGTGATATAGCAAGGAAATATTAGGGGAATACAGAACATGAGAGACAGAAAAAGAAAAAGCTAGGTGGGAATCGCAGCCCCAGGTCATTCAGTTGAACAGCTTTTAAGACATAACCAAGGATGAGCTCAGGATCCTCACAGGACAGCAGCAAAGTCTGAGGCACTGGGTTGAGGTAGGTAACAAATGTGCACAGAACACAGCAAAAAACTCAATTTTATTAGAGGAAGTGTAACTTCTGGAAGCTAGAAGGACAATGAGATGTGGTGGCAAACATGGAAGAAAGCAAACCGAATCCCTCAGTGATGGGGCAATCCATCAGGATGAGAGCCAGCCCCACTAATGCATGGAGCTAAGCTTTAAGACTATAGGCAATACTTATTTCATGGGCATTAATTATAGCAATATATAGGGTACTAGATGGCATTCCAAATTGTATTAAGATCACATAACCTTTTCTGTGACCCCTAACCTCATCAAGGCATGATTCATCCAGCATTAGTGTTTAGAGAGGACATTGTATGAAAGAATGATGAAGGAGATTCACACGGTGTGTTCTCTCACACACTGGCCATCCTTGATTTCTACCTAGAGCACCTTGAGAGACTCTGAAGTGGAGACTATGGTGCATGGATCACCACTATTAACATGGAACTCACTTGAGAAATAATTGAAGAGAAGATATGAAGATGAAAGAGAGAGAGAGTATGAGGCACTAATGGAGTTAGAGGGGGGATCATTGTGGATGAATATGATAAACATATACATACATACATATATATATATGGATGGATGGATATGATATATGTAATAAATATGAAAAACTTTCAGGATATAAAAATTATTTTAAGTGAAATGGTATTTAGAATGACTGAGAGAATATGTGAATGAAAATGAATAAATGAAATGAATGATCTCCAATATCCTTCCTTTAAATGCTCCAAAATCCTTCAAATGTTAACATGTAGAATGTCTGTGTGAGGGACCAAGGAATATGTAGAGGTATCTGTGTCTTGATCCAGGAAAAGCTCCTTAGAGTAGATGAATCTGTGGCATTAAGAGTGTTACCCACGGCCAGATACCACCTTTTCCCAGACTTCAATGCAACTTTATCTGATTTAGTTCTTGGTGGATCTAAAAGCTTGTGGCCTCTAGGCAAACTTACAGAACCAAGTGCTCAACTGAGGTTCATCCAGAATATTCCTAACTTCGAGGGCAAAATTAGCTCCTTTATTCTCTTTTTAGTTCATATTATCCTCTCTCTTTTTAGTTATAATTACATGATCATTATGAAAAATTGAAAAACCCAAGCAAATTTCACTCCCACTGAGAGTTCAGCCACTGTTGACATATTAGTGTGTTTCTTCCCAGGATGTTTCTTAAGCATTTATACTTTTCACATAATGTCATTAGTATTTTTTCTAAAAAAAATTGTTCTGCTTGATTTTGCTTAACATTGCACCATGAGCATCTAACCATGCCATGAAAATGTCTTCATAAACATCAGCTTAAATTGCTACAGTGTTCTATGCTAGACAGATGAGTCAGGTTTTACATAACCAATCCCAGATTGGGCATTTAGGTTATTTTCAATAACCATTATTACAGCAAGTAGCTCAATGATGGCCATGCTTGTGTAGAAAGCTGTATTTATATTTCTGATCAGGTTCTGAGGGCAGGGGAAGAGGAGAATTAGTGGGTCAAAGAATATAGACAATTTTCAGGGTGTTATAATTCAAGAGTGGGTAATTTTCTTTTTTATTGTATAAGTTTATTTTTTTTTTCATTTTATATCCCAGTTCTTCTCTCCCCTCCTTAGGGTCCCTCTTTCCCCATCTGCCCTCCCCCTCTCCTCAGAAAAGGGGAGCATTCCTCCATACGTTCCTACCGCAACATATTGATTTACATCAGGTCTGAGCCATCTTCATCCACTGAGGCTAGCCACTACAGCCCCATTAGGGAAGAGAGATCAAAAAGCAGGCATCGGAGTCCATGTCAGAGACAGCCCCTGCTCCAGTTGCTAGAGAACCCACATGATGACCAAGCTGCCCAAGCGTTACATATGTGTAGAGGACCTAGGTCCAGTTCATGCACGCTCTTTGATTGGTGCTTCAGTCTCTGTGAGTCCCCATGGGCCTTAGTTAGTTGGCTCTGTTGGTCTTCTTGTAGAGTTCTTGTCCCCTCCAGGTCCTTCTATTCTTCCTCCCTCTCTTCTATAAGATACCCTGTGGTTTGCCTAATGTTTGGCAGTGGCTCTCTATCTGTTTGGGTCCTCTACTGCATGGAGCTTCTCAGAGGACAGGCAAGCTATCCTCCTGTCTGTAATCATAGCAGAGTATCATTAGTAGTGACATGTGTTGGCTCTCTCCCTTGGGGTAGGTTTCTGGTTGGACCATTCACTGGTTCGACTTTCCCTCAATCTCTGCTCTGTCTTTATCCCTGCACATCTTATATACAGAGTAAATTTTGGGTTGAAGGTTTTGTTGGTGGGTTGATGAAGTAGAAGTTTTACCTATCTAGAGGGAGGCCTCTTCAGTCCCCATATCCCTCGCAGCCAGGAGTCACAGCTAGAGTCACCTTCATATCCTCCAAGGGCCTACCCTATTGCGAGTCTCCAGCTTGTCTCAGAGATGCAACCCCCTTGGTTTCACATCTCTCTCCCAGCTCTCTCATCTCCCGTCCCCACTCTCTCCACATCTGATCCCCTCCTTTCCCTCTTCTTTCCCTCTCCTACTCAGTTCCCTCGTTTCATCCACTCCTGCTATCTATTCTATTTCCCCTTCTGAGTGAAATTCAAGCATCCTCCCTTGGGCCCTCCTAGCTACTTAACTTCTTTGTGTCTGTGAAGTGTAGTATGATGACCCTGTACTATATGGCTAATATCTGCTAATAAGTGAGTATATGCCATGTACGTCTTTCTGTGTCTGCTTTACCTCAGCCAGGTTGATCTTTTCCAGTTCCATCCATTTGCCTGTGAAATTCATAATTTTCTTGTTTTTAATAGCTGAATAATATTCCATTGTATAAATATACCACATTTTCTTTATCTATTCTTTGGTTAAGGGACATCTAGATTGTTTCCAGTTTCTGGCTATTATGAATAAAGCTGCTATGAACATAGTTGATCAAATTTTCTTGTGGTATGGTGGGGTATGTTTTGGTTATATACCCATGAGTAGTATACCTGGGTCTTGAGGAAGACCTATTCCCAGTTTTCTGAGAAATCACCACATTCATTTCCAAAGTGGTTGTATAAGCTTCCACTTCCACCAGCAATGGAAGAGTGTTCTTTTTTTCTCCACATCCTCACCAGCATGTGCTGTCACTTGAGGTTTTGAGCTTAGCCATTCTGACAGATGTGAGATGGAATCTAGGAGTCATTCTGATTTGCATTTCCATGATGACTAAGGACACTGAGCATTTCTTTAAGTGCTTCTCTGCCATTAGAAATTCTTCTGTTAAGAATTCTCCGTTTAGCTCTGTATCTGACTTTTTAAATTGAATTATTTGGTTTGTTGGTGTTTTCTTTCTTGAGTTCTCTATATATTTTGGGTATGAACCCTCTATCAGATATAGGGTTGATGAAAATCTTTTCCTAATCTGTAGGCTGCTGTTTTGTGCTGCCTCAGGATGGACTCTATCAAGAGCCATGGGAGGCTGTTTTTCTACAGCAGCCACTTTGATTCTTCTTCTCTTCCCTTGACTTTGCTAATATACCTTGTTACCACCTCACACTTTCCCATTTGTGTTAATTTCTTAGCAGAAGAAATCTGCATTTGAAAGTTAGTCATCACTCTGAGCTTAGTGTAAGGCATAAGGAGAGAGGAATGGAATGGAGGAAGGGAGGGAGGGACTGAAGAAAAGAGGGAAAGAGAGAGAGGAGAGAGAGAGAGAGAGAGAGAGAGAGAGAGAGAACACATTCAGAGGATTCCCACAGCAGGACATGGCTATGTGCCCAGGAAAAGGTCTGGCCAGGCTGGTGAGATGACCAAGCAGGTAAAAGTGCTTGCTATGCAAGCCTGAAAAATCTGAGTTTGAGTCCCAGAATTTAACAGGAAAGGAAAGATCCAACTCTTGCAAACTGTCTTCTGTCTCACTCCTCCACACATGTGCTGTGGCAACATGCATCTGTGATCATTCATAACCTCTTTCCTTTCCTCCCTCCCTCCCTCTTCCTCTCTCATATGCATACAGTTGTAATTATTGTTAAAATATAATACAAAAGAAGTAATCTGACAGTCACCTCAACAAACAGTGCTGGAGAAACCTAATATCAACATGTAGAAGAATAGAAGTAAATTCATCTCTCAGCCAACACGAAAATCAACTAAAAAGAGATTAGGGACCTAACACTTTGGAGATGCTAGAGGAAAACTAAGATATAGGCATGAGCAAGAATTTCTGAGAAGGGCTCCTCTAGCAAAGGAAATAATCCCAAGAGTTGGTAAATGGGATTGCATGAGATTTGAAAGCTCTTTCATAGCAAACAATCATGATTGTGAAAGGACAGCTACCGAGTGGAATAGAGCTTTCCCACATGTAGACCCAACATTGCATTAATGACTAGAACTTAACTCCCCAAATCAAAACCCAAGACATCAATTTATCCAATTAATGAAAGGACAATGAACTAATACTTCTCAAAAGAAGAAAGACAGTTGGCCAATGAATATTTGAAAAACTATTCAGCATCCTTAAACTGTCAAAGAAATGCAGATTAAATCTGCATTAAGATTCTATATCAGAATGGCTATCATAGAGAAAGGGAATACTGGTCAGAATGTAGGAAACAAGACTTTATTCACCACTGCCAGGGACATAAACTTTTGTAGCTGCTATGGAAATCAGTATGAAGGTGTTCCACAAAACTAAAAGTAAAACTGTCATGTGAGCCAGCCTTCTCACTCCCAAGGGAAGGACCCAAGTCAGTTTGCCACAGAGATGCTTGCTCACCCATGTTTAATGCTGCACTTTTCACTAACTGAAAACTGGAACCAGCCTCACTGTCCATCAACGATGAATGAATAAAGAAAATGTGGTACATATATAGAGTTCTATTTTAATCAGTGATTTAAAAAATCATGACAATTGTTGGGGAATGAATAGCAATGGAGTCATTATTTTAAGCAAAATAAGCCAGGTTAAGAAAAACAAACATTACACGTTTTCTCTCATTCAAATCTTTGTTGCTGTTGTTGTTATTGTTGTTGTTTTGAAAGTAAAAAGGGTTTTGTTGTTGTACTTTTGGAAGTAAAAAGGGGACAATCAGAGAGAGAGAGAGAGAGCGATTTTAAGGGAGGGATGAGAGAAAAAGAGAAGGCACTGGAATATCTGTGCCATGAATGCAAAAGGAGGGGCTATTGGATGGATCAGCAGGAGAGGGCGTTGGGGGGGATGAGTGAGGGCAGAATGGGAAAGGATAAATAAGAACAAAACATATTGCCATATATGTATGAACATGTATAATCAAATCTACTAGTTTGTATCCTAACTTAAAAATTAATTGAAATTTTCTTTTTTAAAAAAGATATAGTGTGCACAGTAAGGAATACTGACAGGGAGGCCAAGACGACATCCCGATTAGGCAAGGATCGGGGAAGAAAATTCCCCTTAGACATGGAAAATGATTCAATAGACCTTCCAAGGACATGGACTAAGTATCTCTCTGATGCATGACAGAGTTCAAGTTCAGGCATAAGCCTGCAAAGGCAAGCCTGGGAAGAGTTAGTTTATATCAAGCTCCAAAAAACGATCTTTGATCCCAAGACTTGAATCTGGAAATCACAGCCAAGAGAGGGAGGGCTTAGAGGGAAGGTGTGCAGCTGCTGGAGTCAGAGGTTGGCAGATCAAGTACCCAGCCCAGTTGGGAAAAAAAGACAGGAGAAATGTGTCCAAAGCTAGCTGGGGCTTGGTGGAGAGAGGCAGGTGGAAGCAGACTCCCATGAAGTGTCCTGTATGCTAAACACAAATCAGGCGTGTATTTGAGTTATGAGGTTTTGGGTGGTGAGGTAAGGGATGACAGAACTGAATATAGAATTTGCCGAAGGCCATTAAGAAACTCTTGTAAGAACTGTTTGTGTGTGTGTGTGTGTGTGTGTGTGTGTGTGTGTGTGTGTGTGTGTATGTGTGTGTGTGTGTGTGTGCCTGTGTATATATAAAAAATTCAGACCAAAGAATAACCTTGGCGGTTGCTCCGCAGGCACCGTCCACCTCATTTTTTGGAGAAAGGGTCTTTCACTGGCCATTGAAGCTGGCTAGGCAGCCATCCCCCGTCTCTGCCTCCCCAGTGCTGAAATTAAAAGAATAGTCAACCACTTTTGTTGCTGTTGATAATATAAGTTCTTGCAATAGTGCTCAAACCCTTGTGTTTACAGGGCAAGCTGTTTACTGAATGAGCAGCCTGTCCAGCCCCAGCCCCTGTATAGTTTTAATCCTGGTAGTGATGCTGTCAGACTTAGAATAAGGGAACACAGCAAGGTGGAGTAGGGAAGGAGATGGAGATATCCACAGAGAATCACATAGACTAAAGGCCAGGAACCTTCCTGCAACCTGCTGCCATCTAAGCACGAATAAGTGATTTCCTCTCTCTGAGTTTCCACTTCCGGATTTATGTTAACATCTGCCTCTCAGAGCTTCTGTCAAGAACTGAATGAATGGGTTGAGGCACAAATAGCACCTGACCCTCCAGGTCATTTGTGCTGTCAATAGGGGTGGAGCTGGGGTGTCACTCAGTACATACAGTGATTGCCTACTGTGCACGAGGCCTGGCATTGAGTCTCAGTACCAAATACACTGAACATGGTGACAAACACACACTTGTACTCCCAGCACACCAGAGGTGGAGTCAGTAGATAAAAGTTCAAAGTCATGCTTAGCTATGTAGGGAGTTTGACGTAGGCCTTAGGATAAACAGCTTGTCACAGAGGTAAAGAGAAGTAGGAATGTTCAGTAGGAGAGAGGAGATGGGAGGGAGCCAAGAGAAAGCAACTCTCTCAGATTGATCTGTTGCTGCTGTGAGCATCTCAGGCTAGGTACAATATCCTCTGCACCGGGGAGACAAAAACAAGACAATTCCTGGGTCCTACTAGAGTTTTCTGGCCAGCCACTCTAGTCAAATTGACAAGTTTCAGGTTCATTGACAGATTTCAATCTCAATAATAACAATAATGTATATGGTGTTAGTACAAAAGAGTAATCGAGGAAGCTGTCAGTGTTAGCCCCTGGCCTTCACACGCATGCACACATACACACACACACACACACACACACACACACACACATACATACATATAAATGTAGAAGGAAATAATTGAATTACTTACCAGTATGTATATTTTAGTTAATGGGTCAGCAGTATTAACCCTTAACCCACCATTATAAATAAACACACAGACACCTGATGGATTTTAACAAGCCTTAGCCTGGATTGTGCAATTTTGGCCCATCTAAGCTAGCTTATAATTCTTTTCTCCAAATATGACCATATATATATGTATATATATCCCCTGGGCTGTTATTCTCCACACTATGCTGATATTCCAGGCCACATGGAATGAGATTCTTTTCTCAAACCCATGGCCTGTGTCTCTCCTTCCTCCTCTTAGCTTCTTCTCTTCCACCAAGATGCTCTCTTTCTGCCCCACAAGCCCAAGAACCTTTGTCCCGCCTCTCTCTGCTCAATCACAGGCCTTGGCATTTTATTAAAGCCAATCAGAGACAATGATTAGAAAGCAAAGTAACACCATATTACTTGATGTACAGCAAGCATGTCTCTAGGAGCAAGTTAATTAACGTTTAGAATACATAACATCACCCTATCACATAAAAAAATCTTGATATATATAATGTTATTACTATGTGATATTGAAGAGAAAAGCATGACCTGAGTTATAAATTATTTCAAAACTGAATGCTTCTAAAGATGTTCTAATATAGTCTGTGGCCTCTAAATCCATTTCTGTACATTGAATTGGGAGAAATCTTGAAGATCAGCCTGAGGGGCAGTTAGTAGCCTTCAGATGGCTGTCCCTCTCCCTGCCTATAGCAGCTTATAAACAGAGCTAAGAAAGGCCAGTCACAGTAAGATTGGCCATGCTTCTGCATCTGGAGAACTGCCCGGAAGCCTCTTCTAGAGAGACAAAAGGCCATGCTTTGGAAAAGTGGAGTCTCAGATCCCATTTCTAAACACAGGTGCCCAGAGAGAGAGAAGAGCTGACTCTGGACTTGAATCTCACACTATCCCACAAAGATGAATCAGCAGTTTTGCAAGAACACAAAGCAAGCATGAGCTTCAGGAGGCATCAAAGCTGTGAGGAATCGCTGAGAGCTGAGGCTGTTTCCTAGAACCCCATTACTGGATGCTGTGCTAATGTCCCTCAGACTGCAGGGTCCAGAATACTCCTGTGGCTGAGCCTGAACAGGGCCCTCTGAGCTGGAGAACATTCTAATGGGACTTTGTGTCTTCTCTACATGTTGAGAAACTTCCAAGCTCCTGTGGTTTCATCTACTTCTTCAATTTTCTAAATTCATTCCTAAATCAAAAAAAAAGCTGTATTGTGTTACCTACACAAGCAAGATGTATAAGTGTATATATATCCAGTAACTGATTACCTTTTTCTTACAGTTTTTATTTTTGTTCATTTTCCTTCTCTCCTGCATCTGTTGTATGGTGGGAAATTTATTACATCTCACTTGATCCTACAGTAGCCTCAGGCATCAGGACTTTGATCCCCAATTCACAGATGGAGGAAAGAGGGACCACAGTGCATTGTGACCATCCTTGGGCTTCATAAGCCTCAAGACTGATGCTGTGATGGAGATTTAGGATGGGGCTGCAGCAACCTTAGGTATGACAACATTTAGCAGTTAATGCATCATAGGCACTCTACCATCCAACTGCACAGCTGAGGTAACAGAAGCCACAAGACCAGAACATTTTTGAAATCTTGTAGGTCCTTGCTCTGTGAAGTTAAATGGAAAAGGACTTGTTAAATGCTATGCCCCACCCCCATCCCCCACCCCCCACCAAAAGGAAGAAACAAAAGAAAAGGAACAAGGTCTCAAGAGAAAGCATATTGACAACTTAGTCCCACTCCTCACCTGCACCAAGAGTGAGAAACAATAGTAATAAAATAATAGCCCACCAAGCAGGCAGGACATTGTGATGTTCCATCATCTATGATCCAGCGAGTCTCCATGGCAGCACAGGAACAGGTGTGCATTAAAAACTCAGGGCTGCATTACAAATAAAAAGCTCATGGGCTGCTTGGTCCTCAAGTGGATCCCCTAACTATTGAAACGAAGTCTATCTTAGACTTAGACACTGTTCCTCCCTCTGGAGCTCATTTTCCTAGCAGAGCTGCCTATGTAAGTGACTTGCCCAAGATCTCATGCTGAAGATCAGAGACAGCAGTGTCAGTGTCCACTGTGGTTGTTCTTTCTATCATTGTTTTTTTTTCTGCTATAACCAGTATCTCTGATCCCATCATCCTGTCAGTGAGAATCCTTCACCATCTCAGAAAACTCTCTAACTCTTCCATCATCCCTGATGACCTATTATATCCCACCATTTCTCTTGACCCCACTTGTGATGGTTTGCCTGAAACACGTCCCCCATGAGCTTGTGTGTTTTAATGCTTGGTCTTCAGTTGGTGGCTCTCTTTGGGAACATTGTAGAACTTTTAGGACACATAGGTTTACTGGAAGAGGTATGTCACTAGGGGTGGGTTTTGAGAACTTATAGCTTCGCTCCATTTCCAGTTTGCTCTCCCTGTTTCCTGTGTGTGTTGTATAAACTATCTCTCAATCCTGCTACTTGCTGCTATAGTCTTTACCATGATGGACTTACTTACTGCTCTGTTCTCTACCATGATGGACTCACTTGCTGCTATACTCTTCACCATGATGAACTCTTACTCCTCTGGAACTTTAAACCAAAATTAATGCTTTTATCTATAAAATAAAGTCAGGGTACTTTATCACAACAACAGAAATGTAACTGACATGTTACCTAAAACTCAGCTTCTAGAGCTTGCTAACTATTCATGGGCACCTGCACATTGTGTTGGTTTCTCACACTATGTCTTCCATCTCCTGGTCTTCTACATAGCATGATCCACAACATTCCAGTGTCCCTGGGCTGTTCAGGACACCATATCCTCTCCTGGTCTATCTTTTCTCTCCCCTTCGGTTGTAGTCACTAGTAAGAGCTGCTCTGTTCATAGAGGATTTCTTCTGTATCTGAATTGAACTACAGATGGCTTTTACTCAGTGACATTTTGGGAAACATATTCTGTGTATCTATGCCTTCTTTCCCTAATACTCCTCCATAGCTAAATATCTTAATAGTGCCCCTCCAAGTGACTTCTGCTTAGTAAAAGGCAAAAGATTCATGTGATCTGAGAAGAAACCAGAGTAATTTCTTATATTTAAATTAGACATTTCATCTCCTTTTAACAGGACACAGGGCATAGATTCATATCCTTCATCAACGTGGTTGTTCTTCAGCATACATATTGAACTATTATAACATTTGTGCAAAAAGAAAAAAGATATTCTAGGTTTTGGAGCCAATATAGAACCAGGTTGTACTGAGTTGTACTTAGCATTACTATTACTGCATTGCCAATATTATTTCATTTCAATCCTCACTCATTTTAATTAAATGATGTAACCTAATCATCTCCCATTAGCCTATAAGAAGACTGAAATATTTCAATAGATTCAGCTTATGGAAAGATTAGATAGATAGATAGATAGATATGCATATACAGATATATATGTAATATATATATATATATATATAATTTTTCCTCTTTTTGGATTTTCTAAGTATCTCATGACCATATTGAATTTTCTAGACTCCAGATGATTTTTCTGACCTGTGAAGGTCAAAACTGTAATCTCAATTCCTCTCTTCAAGAAAATTAAAATAATTGGTGTTTTCCATCTCATCTGCTCTTCTGCATCTCAGTTATTGTGCCAGTTGCTGAACAAACAAGCTACCTAAAATAGTCACATCTTCACCATTTTCCATCTGCTTTATTGGTTTCTTTAAATAAAATATTGCTGTGATGAATAATATCATATAATTGTAAATGTGCACATCATAGTTCACTGCTTCAAGTGCCTTCCTGAAGTACTCTGATGGGAAACACAGGCCTGAATGGCTCTCTGAAGTGCCATGAAGTCACTTGGATATGGTCCATAATCCACCTCTCAGCCATGACATATGTCATTACCAACACCCCCACTATTGGAGCTGGCACTGCACAAGGACTGAACTACCAAATCTGGGAAGTTTGCACTACAGTACAGTTACTAACTAACATGGACAGGTTAGTTAGGTATACAGTTAACTGAACTAAATAATCTAGGCTTATGAAATGACACAACCTAGAGCTAAGGTGTGTCTTCCCACCACAAATAACCTGGTCTAGAAACTCCTCAGACATGCCCAAAAATTTGTTTTCCAGGTATATCTAGGACTTGGTAAGCTAACAATATTAACCATCTCTGGCAATAAAGTGGCTTGGTAGATAAATAGAAAGGGTGGATAGTAATAAAAAAAAGAATAAAAGAATCTATAACATTCATAAAATCTTATAATTTCATATGTAAATTTTGACAGAGTCATCTGGGTTAGGTATGGTAGAACATACATACAATTTCAGCCTTTGAGAGACTGAGGCAGAAGAATCAAGAGTTTGAGACCAAAGTGGACTATGTAATGAATTCCATGTCATCCTGAGTAACTGTGAGATCTCTGTCAAAAAATAAAAAATAAGTAAGTCAATTGGCCAGTTGTTAATGTTAATATAACAGAAAATCTTGAGTACTCACTATGCCTGTAGCTAATGTGTGAGCATGCTGCAAAACAATTTACTCTTCACAAATACTAGTGATAGTTACATATAAGTACAAATACAGATATAAAAATTCATGCATAGAACATAAAATATTTTCTTCTTTGTCTCTAGTCATAACACAGTTCTGTCATATCAGGAGTCACACATCTGGATGTGCCTCTTGCCACAAGGTAGCACTGTTTTTTAATCAAAATCAGTGAACATGCATTGAGGCTTCATCCTATTGCCATTAGAGATTTAGGATTGAGTAGGAAATATTACCAACTCTCAAAAGAGCTTATAGTGTTAGTAGAAAGAAAAAAAAGAACATTAAAAAACCACCATCAAGAGTGGTTCGAGTTTCAAGAGAAGATGTGAGAAATAGCCTTATGAAGGTAATCAGAAGCCTACCCAGATGCCTACTTTTCAGGGAGAACTTTCTGTCCTTCCTACCTAGCATTGTCCCAGCTCTGGTGAAGAGGTTCACACCCTCAAAGTGCAGCTCTCAATGAGATCCCTGTGTCTTATAAGGAAGTAACAGCCATTATAGACAGCTTCTGCCCTCCAGTTTCTCCTGTCACTAGAAAGAAAGGTTAACCTAAGAAGACAAGAGGGTTTTGAAATCCTCGATCACATGTGGAATCAGTGTGCCCATGCACTAACAGCCTCCAAAGTCAGTTTTCTCCACCCTATTGGCAAAGTGTAAGAGCAAATATAATACAGATTTTTTCCATCTTGTCAGTCTTTACTTAAGGCCAGATTTTTTTTGTTTTTAACCAAATATGATTTTGTTAAATGTGCTACATTCAAGTCAATAGTCAGTAAATTGATTGCTAACTCTATAATAATGTGTGGCTAATCTTTTTAAAGAACGGAAAAATCAGTCACATAAGCCCAACTAGTTGATGATAGTTTCTGCATTATTAAATGAGGTAAAAATAAAGGCACAATCAACTCAAAGCATATTCTACCAGATGTCATTTTTCCCTGCCTTAATTTATGGATCATGTCCTTACAAAATGGTAGGCTGAGTCATTTCTTGAAACATGAGCTCTAAATATGATGATGATGATGCCACTCCTCATTTGTCTGTGTTCCCTGTGAATCCTTCAAAAAATTGCATCTTCCTGGACCAGTGTTTTTCAACGTGTAGCCCAAAGACAATCACCACCAGCAGCAGCAGCCGCCACAGTATCTCCTGGGAACTCATCAAAAATGCAAATCTTAGAACAACTGAATCAGACTGATGATCTGGAGGTAAGCCTGGGAATTTGAGCTCTAAATACCTTCCAGGAGGTGCCAGTGTGTGCTAATGTTTGAGAACTATTGCCATAGAGTGACGAGACCTTGGGACACAAGCATTTCTTTTCTAACTGCAAACATTTATAGAAGCTACTGAGGCAAGTCCAGAACTGGGCACTGAAGAAACATTCACAGAAATATGCAAAGCAGTACATCCTTAAGAAACCAAGAGTTCAGCAAAATTATAAATATGCCTAACTAAACTAAGAGGCAGAAGAGTGGAGCCTTGTGCTACTGGGCTAGAACTGGGCAATGGAATCATCTCTGGGGATTTTAAAAATTACGTATCCCACGTAGCAGATTCAGAAGTCTGGGATGGATTCCAGCAATCTCTCCCTACATGAGAACACTGTGTCGTGACAATGAGCACGGGTCTTAAACAAGATTGCTTTGTGTCCTCTGTCATCTCTGTGTCCTTGAGGTAGCTGGACATTCTGCTTTGGGACAGAGGGTAGTACAAGGATGACAAGCATGGGGTCTGAAGCAGGACTCCCTGAGGCTGATCCTAAACTCTATAACATACCAACGATATAGCCATGGGTAAGTTACTTCAGTGTTCTGTGCCTCAGTCTTCCTATCTAGAGGGTGGGGCTGCTCAATAAATTAGTCTTGGTTTTATATATATATATGAATTGGACTAATATGAAAATCAAAACAATAACACTTAGATTACAATGTCATTGAGACATTATTAGATAATGAAATACAAAAAATAAGGAATGTTTCTATTTCCATTTCTACCTTGGGTCTACTATGCATTTTTTTTCTTCTATGTGTATGCATGATTCTCTGAAAATATACAGTGGGGAGAAATGACTGGTCAAGGAGTTTCAGGTATCACAGAACCTCCATCTACATAGCCCAACAGGTGTCTTCACATCTCTCTAATTCTTCTCACCCTCCCCATGGCTTTTGACTTCCAGATGAGCTTGGTGTACTTTATCTCCTGAGCTTTAGGGATTCAATCACAAGTATTTCATTTTGAATAATTACCTTCTCCAAAGCACTGTGTGTGTGAATTACCTAGAAATCTTGATAGAAAGCAAGTTCTTACTCAGCAGACACAGGATGGATTTTGAGAGTCCACCTTTAAAATGAGCTTCCAAATACTGCTAGTTGCCAGCTACACATTGCTTAGCAGAATCCTGCAATACCCTCAAAACTTCCACCAAGAACATCCACATGTCCTCAGACTTTTCTAATGTTGTTCTAGATTTTAGTTGCAAGCACCTAAAAGCAAAATGGCACAGTAGAATAAGCCTTGAACTGAGAGACAGGAGGCCAGGTTTCAAGTTCTGCCTTGCCTTCCCATAAGGCCAGTGACCTTAAGAAAACTATTTCTGAAAGGCCTCAGTTTTTCCCAGATTTCATAACACTTGACAGAGTGTTATGAAAGCCAGATGAAATACTTCACATGAAAACACTGAAGATCAGAAGTTATAGAACAAACTAAAGATCATTGTCAAGCCTACTGTGAGCTATGCACACAAATAACCTGGTTTTTTGCTAGCCCCTCAACCAGAGGGTCAGGGCATGAACTTCTTCCCTTCTCACATTATACTCATTCTTGGATGTGAACATTTCTGAGTTGGTCAGTACTCAATATAAATGAGACTTTATCAAGAAAGCAGAACAGGATATATTATGAAGGGATCATTCAACTATACCCTAATAGCTCAAATATGCCCTACTGACTGCTTTTTATACATAAAGTTTTATTGGAATACAGTCATACACCTATTTGTTACATATTGCTTAAACCTGTTTTCATTCTCCAATGTCAGAGTTTAAGAATTGCATCAGGAAGTTGTCATCTGTGCCGATGAGTTTCCCCACTTTCTCTTCTAATAGATTTAGTGTGTCCGGCCTTATGTTAAGGTCTTTGATCCACTTGGACTTAAGTTTTATGCAAGGTGATAAGTATGGGTCAAATTTCATTCTTTTACATGTTGACATCCAATTGGACCAGCACCATTTGTTGAAGATGCTGTCCTTTTTCCATTGTGCGGTTTTAGCTTCTTTGTGAAAAACTAAGTGACCATAAGTGTGTGGGTTCATTTCTGGGTCTTCAATTCGATTCCATTGACCCACTGGTCTGTTTCTGTACCAGTACCATGCTGTTTTTATTACTATTACTCTGTACTACAGCTTGAAATCTGGGATGATGATGCCTCCAGGTGTGTTTTATTGTACAGGATTGATTAGCTATTCTGGGTTTTTTGTTATTCCATATGAAGTTGAGAATTACTTTGCCCAGGTCTATAAAGAACTGTGGTGGTATTTTGATAGGAATTGCATTGAATCTGTATATTGCTTTTGGCAGGATGGCCATTTTTATTATGTTGATCCTACCTATCCATGAGTATGGGAGATCTTTCCATCTCAACAGCTCAGGGTCTAAGATCAACAATCAATAAATGGGACCTCATGAAACTGAAAAGCTTCTACAAGGCAAAAGACACTGTCATTTGAACAAAATGACAACCTACAGATTGAGAAAAAGATCTTCACCACCCCACATCTGACAGAGGGCTAATATCCAAAATTTACAAAGAACTAGAGAAATTAAATGCCAAGAAACCAAATAATCCAATCAAAAATGAGGAACAGAGCTAAACAGAGAATTCACAAAAGAGGAATCCCTAATGGCTGAGAAACACTTGAAGAAATGCTCAACATCCTTAATCATCAGAGAAATGCAACTCAAGACAATTCTGAGATTCCTTCTCACACCTGTCACAATGGCTATGATAAAAAACTCAAATGACAGCATATGCTGGCAAGGTTGTGCAGAAAGGGGAACACTCCTCCATTGCTGGTGAGATTGCAAACTTGTACAACCACTATGGAAATCAGTCTGAAGATATCTTAGAAAACTTGGAATAGCTCTACCTCAAGACCCAGCCATACCACTTCTGGGTATCCACCCAAACGATTCCTCACCAAACCATAAGGACATATCCTCATCTATGTTCATAGCAGCCTTATTTATAATAGCTAGAAACTGGAAACAACCCAGATGTCCCTCAACCGAGGAACGGATTAAAAAAAAAAACTGTGGTACATCTACACAGTGGAATACTACTCAGCCATCAGAAACAACAAAATCATGCAATTTGCAGCCAAATGGATGGAACTAGAGAAGCTTATTCTGAGTGAGCTAACCCAGACTCGGAAGGATGCACATGGCATCTAATCACTTATAATCATATTTTAGCCATATAGTACAGCATAACTATGCTACAGCCAATGCACCAAAGGGAACAGGAACATAGTCTTTTTTACCTGGCCATGAGACACTGTGCCCTGGTGGTGCTGCCTTGTAGGCCCCCAGTGTATGAGGAGGCTCTTGGCCCTCATATGACTGCTGAACTGGGGCAGGGGATTGATATATAGGGACACTCCACTCTGGAGGAGTGGGTTGGAAGGGATGGGGGTAAAGGGTGGGAAGGTGGGACTGGGAAGAGGGTACTATGATGGAGATATAACCTGAAGTAATAAATAAACATTCAGAAAAGTTTAAAAATGAAAATAAAAGAGAGAGAGAAGTGCATCAGAAACCATGTGGCCTACATAACCTCAATGATGTTTATCACCTGAGCCTAAGTTTGCCCATCCTGCCTTCTAGGAGTGTTGTGATTTGAAGGAACTGATTGGAGACACAGCTTCCGGAAATAAGTTTCAAGGCCACAGGGAAGAACTGAGTTTCTAAGACTGCCTGTCCTCCTCAGAAAGATGTAGCAACAAGAACTTGCCTAGCAAAGAACTTACTGGGTGTGCTAACTCCAGAATGGTGCTCCAACCTTGGCATGCTCCAAATGAATGTCCACAAGGGTCTCTGCTAGAGCCACACACAAAATCAAATGCCCACATGACTCCTCTTCTTTCCAAACAATAGAAATAGAAAAGGCTCAGTGGTACCCTGTTATATCCCTGTGCAGGTATAGCTTACTAAGGAAATCTAAATTACATCTGAATCTCTTGCTATGAGCATTCTGGGAAATACTTTGTACCTTTCAGTCTACAGCACAGTAATGTGTCATAGAAGGTGATTAAAATTGACATTGGACATATCAGTACCCACTATAGTCTGTCTCTGTGCAGGATTCTGCAACAATTGCAATAGACTTGGGGGGGTGGCTGTTAAAAATATTTATTTTTCTCACTTCTGGGGGTAAGGAGTCCAAGATCAAGGTGCAAGAAGATTCCATGTACACATACTCATAATGGCTTGAGAGAGCCAGCTTTTGCAGAAGATTTTTAATCCAACAATATGGCTACTCTGATTACATCCAAAGACCTGGGTGTGTGTTATCTGGCTGGAATGCAGACACATAGTTACTACACACCTTTAATCCCAAACAATGAAGATAAGGTTAGTTTGTAGAAGGAATTGCCAACGTTTGAATGTGATGTCCAACTGAGAGACAAAAGAAGTTATGAATGAGAAAAAGATTTGACAGAATAGGATATGCCCGACTCCCATGAGATTAGGGACAGGAAGAAGAGGACTTAGGAGAGCAGCACAGAGAGAGGGGAGAAGGAGGTAGGTTTGCCAGGACAGTTATACAGAGACAGGTTGCAGAGAGAGAACAATCTAGACACAGATAAAGACAGAACAAGTCAGAGAATGAGAAGGAGCAGAGGACAAGTTAGTATGAAGCCAAGCAGAACAATTTAGTCAGAAACCAAAGAAGTCAGTTTGAATCAGTCAGCTTTGAGAGGAGCTTTGAGCTAGACAGCAGAGATGAACCAGCCAGTCAGAGTTCATAGAGAACTAGAAAGAGTAATTGTATCCAGCAATACGTCTCAGGGGCTGAAAACATTCTAGGCCTAGATTAGATTGTATGGAGGCTAGACGCTTCTAGGACTTGGGCTAGGCAGTAAGCCTTAGAGATGACAATTACATCAGGTAAATAAAAGTTACTTTTACAATCTTTTCCTTATATCTACACATAGTAGAGAGAAGAAAGGGAGATTTTCTCCTGTCTCGTCTTATAAAGCCACTGCTTCAGCCATAAGGGCTCCACATTCAGAAGCGAGTTCCTTCCAGTATCAACCCACCAGAGGCCAGGATTTCAACTACAAAGCTTGGAGGGATACAAGCATTAGTCGGTAACAGTCTCCAGTCAGGCACAGGGTCTGTCTTCACTTCCTCGGCTTCTCTACACTTTCCAAATGGGACCTCATCATAGTGACTCTAAGCTTGTTTGGGTTTCTGTCCCAACAGCACCTACAAGGGCTCTAGGTCAAGATGAAACAATAAGTAAAAACCAAAGTCAGTCTCTAAAGAAGCTATTCCAAATTAACCAGTGAGTCACTTATATGCACAGACACAAACATGTCTGTACAGTTATGAAAGACCAGGGTCAGCTTATCCACAGCCAGATGCTCCTTGAACAGTAAACAATATGAATATCCTGAGTGTGTTGTGAAAGCCATTACTTTTCCCATTGGCCTTGATTCAGAGCTAAATATTTTCTGTTTTCTGCCTAAGAACTCCATGGTTTTTACACAGCCATTGGGTCCCAAAAAATAATAATGGGATTTTCTTTCAAACACATCAACCTAAAACAGCTATTGTAAAAATCCAGCATTTGATTAGCCCAAGGCAGAGTTAGAGGAGGCCTGGAGCTTCAATGCCTCGTGACAGCCAGTCTTTGAATACAGATTAGTGCAAGGACCCATGTCCTACAGATTACACATAATTCTCACCTCCATAACAACCCTTACTGAGGTGGCACTAGCTTGTCCACTTGCCTAGGGCTTTAGCCATCCCTCCTCATGCCTCAGTAGCTCCCGTCTCCCTTCAGTTTCCCCACTGACAACTGAAAAGATGCCGGTGATAAGATGGTGCCGCCCAGGAAGATAAAAACAATGTGAAGTGGGGAGACTGGGTGCTTATCAGCCAGACAGGACATGAAATAGAAAAAATAATCAGCCAAAAGCTCTTACCAAAATCTCCCCCAGGCAAAGGCTTGAAAACTCCTATCATTGCTCAAGGAAAAATTATCGGATTATTACAATGGAATCAGATTTGCTGTGCTCCCTGTACACTGAGGACACACAAGTGCTGGAGGCCACTGACAGTTTGTCTTGAGAATTATGTTTAGAAACTTTGAGCGGCATACTCTTCGCAATTAAGACACAAAAGATACACATACCCAAGTCTACTACCATCATAATGATTACTATACTCCCTTGGCCATATGCTAAGCATGTGTTGTAGTGTGCATTTGCCTTCCTAATGTACCATGGTAGAAATGGCCATGTCATCTCCAGTGTTTGGATTAGGAGACCAATGCTTGGGAAAATGCTCAAAATCACACAAATAAATGGTCAGACTAAGATCCAAATCTAACTTAATCCACATTCACTCATCATTTGGATTAAAAAAAGAAAAACTCTTCAGTGTAGAGGCCCTTCTAAATTTTTAAATTACATCTATGTGCTTGTGTGTGGAGGTCAGAGGGCTACTTTTGAATCAGTACTCTCATACCAGCCTGTAGCTCCTGAAAACTGAACTAAGGTCATCAGGCTTGTTGACAAGTGCCAATATTTGATGATACATCTTGCTGCCCTCCACTCCTTCCAGCTTCTTAAAAAACAAAAGGAAACTAACTCCAGCATTGCAAGACACTACAAGAATCTTTTTGTCCAACTTCAAAGTTACAATTCAATCTGAGGAAAGGAAAGAGCCCAGGGGTGAACCCTGAGAGCCAAGCAGCGAGAAAGGGCAGCTGAGGGTTAGAGAGCTGACGCCTGTGGAGCCTTGGGGAGGACGGTCCTTTCCACATTCACTCCTGCCTTTGGAACCTTCAGAACTGTGCCGGAGTGGTATGAATAGAAAAGTGATACTTAATTTATACATCCAGCTCTTTGTCCCCACGAGGCAATCTGTCTTCTTTAATTGCACAAAGTGTTCCTGATCAGGTGTATTCAAAGTGATGCTGTGTTGAAGGAAAGCTAGTTGGGTTTTTTGTTTTAACTTTCTGTCATTAAATCTATCTAAGCACTTTACTGAGGGGAAAAAAAAGTTACATAAAGCTGCACATGGAGCCGAAAGGTAAGGCTGGGATGCATTCTCAGACCAGCCTCCTTGCATAAGAATGAGGAAGGAGACTGAGATCCATGTGTGGATGGACACCAGACAGGCCTTACCAATATGCCAGTGTCAGGAGGACAGACCTGTGTCCTAATGCCCTTTCAAGGGGCTCCTTCTAGCTCACTGTAGCTCATAAATTGCTCTGGTCAGGGAAGGGGGTGTTCAAATAACCCTAAGACTCAGCAAGGGAAAGGAAGAAGGTAATTGGACATTTTTTTAGTGCAAATGGAGAAATTGTTTGTACTATTAAAGTAAATTTCAAAATTACACTTAAAAATAGGACTTTATTGAATGTTTATGCAAACAGAACAACTGAAAGGAAAGATGCCAATGTGCCCAGAGCCACCATTGCAAAGAGATGAGCTCATATATGCACTTATCTGCTCATTAACACTTCTCTGTGCTTCCCAGATAGTCTACAACCAATGCAATATCTTCCTGTATTTATAATCTTCCTTTTATGCTTTTAGTTACTTTTGGTCAACTGCAGTCCAAAGATGGTAAGTGTAAAATTCCAGAAAAGGCAATTGATACATTTTAAATTGCACACTCCTCTGAGCAGACTGATGAGATCTTATGCTATCCTATTTTGCTCACAAGCATGTGCCCTCCTTCGTTCTGGCACACTCATGCATGTGTAAGGTTCCTTTCACTAGACAGCTAGTCTCCCAGATGTCAGACTAGCCGACATGACACAGCATGCTTGGCCTAGTCAATGGTGAGCCCAAAGCACAGTAGTGTTGCTAGCAAGTTGGATCGGTCATACAAAAGCTTTCAAGAGCTTTTTAAAAGAGAGAATGGGAAAGTTTGTGATTTAAAAAGTTAGAGGTTGGAGGCTGGGGCACTGAATCCTTGGCTGAAAGCACTTGCTGTGCAAGTGTGAAGACCAGAGTTTGAATCCCCCAAACCCATTTAAATGCTTGGTGGGAGTGAAAGGGGGAGACAGTGAGTAACTGCAGCTCTAGCAGATTCAATGCCTTTTTTTGGCTTCTGCAATTATCTGTACTCACACACACACACATACATGCAAACACATAACTAAAAATAAGCCAACTTCAAATAAAACATTAAGAGAGAGAAAAGAAAGAAAACGCTTGCCAATCTCTATTGCCTCAGACTTGCCAGGGCGGCCATAAGGAAGGACCATAGACTAGATGACAGGCATGTATGCCCTTCAGTTTCAGAAGCTAGAAGACCAAAATCCAGGTATCAAAAAGACTGGTACTTTCTGAGACTGCTCTCCTTGGTTGGTGGATGGTATCATCTTTCCTTGTCTTCCTGTGGTCTTTCTTCTGTGCTTCTTTGTCTTAATCTCCCTTTTATAAATACCCCTGTCATGTTGGACTATAGCTCACCTTAAAGACTTCAACTTAATGGCTGCTTCAAATATTTACTTCTAACTTCCCAAATGTGCTTTCATTCTAAGCAACTGGGTCATACTTCCACATGTGCAGTAGGGCCGTGGGGGGGACTCGCTTCGTCCCATAGGACCTGGTGGAAAATTCTCAGGCAAATCGCACCTGAGCTGAGCCTCCTCAACCACTGTGGTGGGAGGCACAATTTGTGATGCGCTGCTTTCCTTCTCTTTTGCCTCAACAGTCTTTCCAACAGTGTACTTGAAATTACAAAGGCTCATAAGGGTATTCCAAAGAAATGCAAATTAACGGTCTTCCCCTTTTAACATCTTCCTAACACCCATCCGCTGGTTTCATGAAAAGTCTTTTCATTAACAATGGCATCCTCTTATAATTTGTGGTGTTTCTCTATTATGCAGCCCCTAACCATAAAACAATAATAGTCTCATATGTTAAGTATTGGCAACAACATGGAAACTGCAGGAAAAGGCATGAAGCCATGATTGAAATGCTATCCCAAGGGATCCATGCCCAGACGTCAGCATAAAGGATGTGATGGCAATGAGATTTTTGCACATCTTAACTGTGAAATGCCAACCCCTCTGGGAAATCCAGTTGTCACTCCCCACCCCCCATGGTGTGTTCAGAAAGGAGTCTCAAAGCATACATTTACAAAGCATGGCCAGAGTGCGACAAAGAAACGATGACAAGATGCCCCTGTGAGCCCCTGAAAAGGGTTGCTCATTAACTGTTGGCCTAACCAGATAACAACAGTACCTTAGAGGCTAATCTAGACTCTAAAAAAATCTCTGAATTGCCAATGCAGAGGCATCAGGGTCCAGAGAATGCTGAATACGCATTGTAATCCTTGCTTCTCTTCATACTAGGAAGTATCCTTGGCCATATTATATGACATAACAATGTCCCCCACACTTTGCTCCTGTGAACATCAAGGTATTATGCACTAACATAGCTCCTGGGAGACTTTGGGGGAACTCTAAAGTAACTCCTTTCTTGTAGCCATATGTGATGGCCTTACCCATGGCTCCAGGCTAACCATTTCCCACATCAATGTCACATCTAACTCAGCTGTCTCCCAAAGACATCATGGGCTTTCCTGCCTCTACCTCTTTACATCTAACTGATCCTTTATTTTGGAATGTCAGCAGCAGCATCACAAACCATCTTTTGTCTTTAAAAACCCAAGTTACAGTCATGTCTATGAAAGTGCTCTCAACTCTCCCTGTTTTCCTGAGTGAAAGCAATGCCTTCTTCTCCTGTGCATCTATGGTCTGGATTTCCGTGCCCTAATATAATGGATGAAGAGATCCTGGAATGACCTCAAAGCATCATGGGCTTGTCTGTCTATGTTAAGTGAAGGAGATTTTTGGTTTTTTTGGGTTTTTGGTTTTTTTTTTTTTTACATGTTATAGTTTGTAATTTCAACAAGAGGCTGGAGTGTCAATATTAAGAGCATGTCACTGGCTTGATAAATGCAGACTTTCATTTATATTTCTAACCTGTTATTTGGTGGTAGAACCAAAGAAGAGCATGAGTGAGAGAAAGTGAGTACCAATGAGCACTTAGCATCTGTTGTGCCTAAAGGCTTACTTTGAAAACAGTAGTAGCATGTGTTATTGATGTGACGCTTACCACTTACCCGTGACGAGGCACATGCTTAGAACCTTTGTGAATGAGCTTACTGCTTAACCTTCTTGGTGAACTATGGGTTTGTCCTCATGATCTCCTCCTAAGAGCAACAGATCTCAGTATTTAGTAGATGGGTCTTTGAAGTCAAACAATTTAGGTCCCACTACTCAAAAAGTTAAGTAGTTTGAGTCAACTCAGTTTGTCACTCCATGCTTGGCTTCTTCGTCTGAAAAGTAAGAATAAATGTAGAACCCACTTTGCATGGTAACTGTGAAAAATGGGTGACATAATATGTAATACAAATCCAGTCAGGTGGTGCAAGCAGGAAGCTCAATCCAAAAGAAAAAAAAGGTCAGAAAGACAACCTTGTTACAGTCTGGCCATTATAATTATACATGGTATATGTAGCTGAGCTACACATGGGTCCCAGCATGCCTGACAACAGTGTAACCCCATGAGTTCATTCAATGACACCTAAGTAGACAGTTATTCACCCCATTCTTCTGATAGAAAGCAATAAAAATATCCAAGGAGCATCTCCAATCATCCTAAAAGAATATGAGAAGACACCATCCCTTATCCATCCCATTGGATAATGTGGGTTTCTTTCCAGTCATTAGTAAAGGAAAGTTCCTCAATACCACATTATTTCTTCCAGGTTCCTACAACTGAGAGAAGTAAACTGTCAAGAAGAGATTTATCTTAGCTTGGCTCAAACTGAGAGGAAGGAGGTTTATAATTAGAGTGATCATAGGACATTTCACCCTGGACAGCCCCAGTTTACCTGACTTCTCCCAGTGTACCTATTAATAGCACTCCCTTTCATTCCCAGAAATAGTCTAGTTAGGACAATAAACTCCACATCCCCTCTCCAATAATAGAAAAATCAAGGGCCTTGGAGCCATGGCGATTTGAACTCAAACCTTAGTTCCATCTGTCACTAGCTGTACATCTACATTAACTCATACCATTATTCAGGGCTCTACATTCCTCTCTAAAGTGAATTCTACATTACCTGTTTCCTAGAGGTTTGAAAACAAAAGAACACTAAAAAGCACTTGGCACTCAGTAGGTCCTTCATATTGCTGAATTCTCCTCTCCTTCCTCTCCTCTTTCCCCATTCACAAACCCCACTTAATTCAAAAGAGCTTAGACTAGATCTTTATTTTGTAGTTTACCAGGCACCTCTTGTATACTAGTTATGTGTGTTCAGCTAATTCAATTCAGCCCTCATGGGTGGAAGAGGGAATTTCAACTCTTGAGGGTGATACAATTATTTTTGCAGATATCTTTAATGCAGAGCAGCTTAAAATAAGCTCTGGAGGGAAATACGGAAGGCCTTCCTTAGGGTTCAGAACAGGTTGTGGACACTTCTGGCAGGTTGGACTTCCTGCAGAAAGTAGCATTTGAGAGAGGTTCGGAAGTGACGGATATATCTGCAATAGGTAGCATTCAAGAAGACTACTGCAGACAAAGAAAATAGCCTGAGGACAGGGTGGTAGGGAGTACTTTCAAAGAATGGTGCTAATCCAACTTAGCTAAAACACTGGGTACACTGGGAACAGACTGCAAATAGAAGATCTGCAGTAAGCCATGGTGAGACACTGATGGTCCATGAGGAAGTCTAGTCTTGCCAAGATGAGCCTTGGGAACAGTTCTCTGGCAGCTGCTGAGTGGGAACAATTACAGGCCTTGCAGAGAGGCAGAAGGTGGGAAGCCCTGCAATGTTGCTGTTGTATGAGCAGAGCATTGTTCAGTTCACTTCAACTGGCCTCTCAACCCTCCAGCTCCAGGAATCAAGTCTCTACTAACTATCTCATTTCTAACTTCATATCTTAAGAGGAAACCAGATTCAGTTATCCAGTTTTTGGTCATAGATCCAACTGGTAACAAGCCTTGAGTACTCATGATCAGCTGTCTCCTATGGTAGAAGACATTACCTCCTGTTTCTTTAAGGAATTTCCTCTCATTTCCCTGTATTTTCTCCCTGTGTTCCTCTAATTCTTGTAGTACTTTCATGTCTAGGTCAGCCCAAAAACACTCATCTGTGATGTTTTTTTTTTCCCGCTCTGTGTTCTACCGTGGAAGGAATATCACCCTGAACTCCATCCAAAAGTGAAGCCTAAGAGGGTATGGATTTATACTTGTGAAGTAATGTAAGAAGAGAAAGGATAGAAAGGGCCAGAATAAAAATTTGACAGTGTGTTGATAGCCATGAAAGTAATTGGTTGTCTTAGTTAAGGTTTATATCACTGTGATAAAACACCATGACCAAAAGTAACTTAGGGAGAAAGGGGTTTACTTCATCTTATGACTCTCAAGTCGCACTCCGTGGCTAAGGGAAGTCAGGGCAGGAACTGAAACAGAAGCCATAGGTAGATGCTGTTTACTGGCTTGCTCTTCATGGCTTACTCAGACTGCTTTCTTATACAACTTGGGAAAACCTGTCAAGGGTTGGTATGCCCTATAATGGGCTAAACCCCCTCCCACATCAGTCACTGATCAGGAAAATACCCCATAGGTTCACAACAGGCCAATCTAGTGGTGGCATTTTCTCAATTAAAGTTCCCTGTTCCCAAGTGACTCTACCTTATATCAAGTTGACAAAAAAAAAAAAACACAAACAAACAATAGCAAAAAAAAAAAAAAAAACTAGCTAGAACACTGGTTCTCAGTGCTACCAGAAACTCTAGAAACTGCAGCTCAGACTTATCTGCCTACAGGAGGAGAGAGAGGAGCATGTAGCCTTGAGGTCCTCCCCATTTGACAAAGATGTTAACTTTTTAAAGGGGTTAAACACAGTTGTTAACTTCTCAGTACTTCCTAAATGCACAGGTCAGAGTATGGCAGGAAGCATAAGGTGTCACTTACTAGGTTGTCAGAGACATCCCCAGAAAATAGTAAAGGGAGTATGACACGAGATCTACAGTGAGGTGCTGTACCGTGCAACCAAACATGTGCAAGATTATTAAAACCTACAGTAAACCAACAAAACTATACCAATTCATGTCACAAGTGTCAAACACATAGGGAAAATCCTAAAGGCAGTGAAAGAAAATGGTAGTGAAGGATGGAAAGAAAAATGCCTGCAGACTTCTCATCAGATTCAATCCACACAAGGAGACAAGAGGCTGACATCTTTCAAGTACAGTAGAGAGAGGTCTGGTCTAGAAGCAACTCAGTCCAGGTATGGCACAACATAGCACAGGCCTCTGATCCCTATCTCTCATTGATTTCCCAGCTGAATCCAGGTCTTCCTCCAATGTGCAACATGGCCAATTAGGCTCCAGCCACCACTGTCACATTATAGTCAGCAAGAAAGAAGAAACCAGGAGATAGAACATCCCATTCCCTTCTTTAAGGACACATCTCTAGTGGTCACATAAGCAGTGATAGAATTATGTACATAACCATATTCAAAGGCAAGGAGAGCTGCAGAATACATTATTTTTTAAACATTTTAATTTTGAGTCATGTGAATGTGCGAAGGGGGTATATGCATGTGAATTTGGTGCCTGCGGAGACCAGAAGGCACCTGGTCTGATCCCCTAGAACTGGAGTTACATGTAGTTGTGAGCCTCCTAGCAACAGCTGATTACTGAACTCTGGTCCTCTGCAAGAGTACCAAGTCTCTTAAGCACTGAGCCATCTCTCCAACCCTAGGAAATAAGTTTTTATTTCAGCGGCCATGGATCCAAGTAGAACTCCAGGGCTATGTTTTTGAGAAAACAGATATTAGGATGACTAGCAATCTTTGTCATAGATATTAAACTATGTAGTACATATTAGTCCCTTTCTTTCTTGATGCTAGTAAAAAGACGTAAGCTACAGTAACCAGTAAATCAATGTAGATAAAACTAAGGTGATGAAAAAATGATCTGCAACAGTCCTTTCATTTTTTACTTTTATTTCTATGTGTTGCTAGGAGACATTGACGCATAGTAGGTCTTCTTCCATTAGGACAAATCTAATTAATTAACAGACTTGAAAATAAAGTTAGTTGACACATGGTTACATTCACTCAACTGAGTGTTGCCTATGTTCTCATGTAACAATGATGTAACAATGGTAGGGTGAACACAGTTACATGACCATGAAACCTAAAGTGCTTATGCCCTGCGTTAGACAGATAAATAAATTCCTGTGACCAAGCAATTTGAGAAAAACTTTGTTTTCAGCAAATGTGTTTTTGTTTTCCATCCGCTTCTGTTGTAGCTTAAATTCTATAGTTTGAAAATGAATTCACCATGAGCTTAATGTTTAAGGATTTCAAGGAAAACAAATGAAGATGTTCTGCCAAAGACATAAATGATAGTGCTTTCTTTTTTTAATGTTTATTTATTACTTCAAGTTATATCTCTGTCACAGTCCCCTCCCTCCACCCCTCCCGGCCCTACCCTCTCTCCCTCTCCCCCTTCTCCCAGAACTCATAATTCTTTTTTGCATAATTAGGCCACAATTATGAAAATTATAAGGTATAACATTCTTTCCCACTATCCAGTCCATACATATTTGGCAGCTGATATTAATGTTCTATTATCTATCTATCTCCATGAGTATAGAGTTCTATACCTAATTCATTTTCTATCCTAACTTGCATTAACAACTTAAAACATCTTCTTAGACATAGAACAACCTTTTAATTCCTAAACAACTTAAAATTTAACTGTGAGACTGTAACTATCTAGTCTTCAACCACATCAGAGACCTGAGATGAATAAATATATCTCATTATACAGGAAGTGCAGAGCCAGCAGCTTCCAAAACTAAGAAACGACAGACAACTGGCTACCTGGACAGTGCCCAATTTCTCTTCATACATTAGAGCATCTATCTTCAGCCTCTTGGCCCAGTATCTCTGACAGACATTAATTGTAAAGGAGGAATTATGAAGGACTTGACTACCCTGTCTTGGAAGAGCGAGGCTGTCGACTTACCTGCTTCCAAGTTTTGTCCTTTTCAGACAGCATTCTGTCTACAGTTGAAGCAAGGGGTTTTTCTTGCCCAGTGACAACCTTACCACTAATGCAACCATCTCCAAATGGAGATTCTTTGATGCTCATTCTCTAGTTGGAGTAGAATAGGGAGTGCTCTCAGGAGCTGACATGTCTCAATATCAAAAAATCTTAAGTTAAGAAACATTTGAATGCCAAATTCTACAGATCTCTTGAGGTTTTTGAAGACCACCTAGCTATCTCCTTATATTTGGATAAGCAAATGTTGCTTTTCTCTTAGTAACTTGATTTCCTGTTAACATAGAAAAAAAATCTGTGATAAACTATGCTAATACCTAACAAAATGACATGTTTTAATGGCTATTAGTTTGCATCTCTTAATTTTCCTAAACACTTTGTGACAGTTGCTATCAATGGGCCACAACTTTACATTGCATTTGTAAGTGTTACATAGGTACAATATCTACAAATAAGGGTTAACCTTATAATTTTGTATTAACATACAAAGATCAATACTGATGTAGCCAAATATAATATTAATTTTGTATCAATATACAAAAATCTATACCATTGTAGCCAAATATAATCTTAATTTTGTATCAATATACAAAAATATAAGAGCATATTCAATAATCTGTCCCTTTTTCTTTATCATTCCTATATTATGTCTATATCCCATCTTTAAGTCTTTTTCCCCTTACATAGGAAAGAAGGAAGGATAGAGAAAAGAAAAAGAGAGAAATCCCTGGGTCTAACCTCCAAAACCTATTTAACATGATCATTTGACATCTTGTAACCAATCCCCCTAAATAACAACAAACATTTATAACCCATCAAATGACCAAAGAGGTGGGGAAATTACCCACCCCACCTTCTGGGAATGGGAAGTTGCTCTCTTAAAATTACTTCCTGCTGATTTGGGACATAGGAAACCTGTTTGGGCCCCAAATAAAAATGGAAAAACAGTTAAGCAAGTTAATTGTAACATTTGATGTTCAGTCCGTTTGTGCTCAGCTATTTAAATGCCCTAAGAAGTTTGTAGTCAGAGGCTGAACTTCAGGGTTTTACTGAAGTCCTGGCTGGAAGAGTCTGTGGGGCTGAACCATCTTGGTTAGCCATTTTCAGTTGTTCTGGTTTTAGATTTTTGAGGGAACAGTATTGAGGCAGTCTGCGAGGCTGGATCATTTGGGCTACTTGTCTTCTTTGGTGTATGGATCCATTTCTTCAGAGGTTTCAGTTGTCCAGTTATCCCTGACTCCTTAGATGGATGCCTTTAATTTCCTGGAAAGATTAGAACAAAGCCCTGTCCTAATCCTAACTCTGTGGCACTACTTTTTTTTTTTTTTTTTTGGAAGGTAATATCTTTGCTAGAGCAAATTGGGGTTTTTTGGTTTTGGTTTTGGGTTTGGGTTTGGGTTTTTTTTTTTTTTTGACCATATAAGAAGTATTATCTTTCAATTGAGAATTTTAAAAATTATTTTGATATTTTGGAAATAAACATACCTTTAAGTGTATATATTTTGAGACCACAAAGGACAATTTGCTTTGAATTTCAGCATGCCTTTTATGAGTAGCTTTTAAATTTAAACCATTGCAAATCCTATGTGTCTTCCCCTGCCTTTCAAGTACTGGAATCAAAGGCATGTGCTTCCCAATTGTTGGGATTAAAGGTGTGCACCACTACCCCTGGATCTAAGTTTCTCTCTATTTGGAGCTTACTCTGGGTCTGGCTGGACTTGAACTCAGAGATCTGCATGTTTCTGTCTCCATTGAGTTTGGATTGAGGGTGTATGAGATTAAAAGTGTGGACCATCACCAGCCTGTTCTTTGTAATTCTAGAATTTAAAAGACAACTAACTCTATACTGATGCCCTGTCTCTGCTGGAGTTAAAGGCATTGGATAACACTGCCCTTCTCAAATATTTTACCTTAGCTCCAAATTACTTCACCTCTTAGAGGTTTAGAAAATCAGGTTGAACTGTAGTAACCCTTAATTTACTTACAACTTTTTAAGCCTCTTAACTGCCTTTTTAAAGCCAAACAACAAAAATATTCTTTATGTATATGAAACAAACTTATAAGCTGATATCAAGCGTGTGTGAGCTATGTGGCACCCTGCAGTCTAACTTTCCAACCTGAAATTAAGCCTTTTTTTCCTTTCATGCCAGTGGGACAAGTATGCCTTTGGTAAATTATCATTTGAGAGTTTTATATTTTATTTTTATTGTAATTTTTAAGCTTACTTGTACCCCCTTTTTAAATGTATTTGTTTTTTCAAGTTACCTCTCAAACATAGTTTCCTCCCTTCTCTCCACCCCAGTCCATCCCTCCTTCCCTCCCACCCTCCTATCATCCTTCCCTCACTCCCTCCCTCCATCTCTAACTCCCCACCTCCCTCACAATTACCCTTCTCAGTACTCTCCTTCTCCTCAGATGAGGTGGGCCCTCAATATCATAATCCCTCAGTTCGTCTTTCATGTGAGGGCCAAGAGCTTCCTCTTGTACTGGGGCTTGGTATGGCACCCCATCTAGGGTAAGGTGTTCCACTGACCTGTAACAGGTTCCATGACTCACTGCTGGATCTAGTTAGGATAGCTATGCTAGGTTCCTATCTGTTTGGATCTGTGAGTTGTAGGATGGTTATCCTGTGATATATGGTTAATATCCACTTATAAGAGAATACAAATCATGTTTCTCTTTCTGGGACTGAGCTCACTTAAGATGAGTTTTTCTAGATCCATCCATTTGTTTTTGAATTGCATGATTTACTTGTTTCTGATAGCTGTGTAGTATTCCATTGTGTAAATGTACCACAGTTTTTTTTTTATCCATTTTTCACTTGAAGGACATATGGGTTGTTTCCAGTTTCTGGCTATTACAAATAAAGCTGCTATGAACATTGTTGACACAATGTTCTTGTGGTTTGGTGAAGAATCTTTTGGATATATACCCAGGAATGCTAAGGCTGGGTCTTGAGTAGAAATATTCCCAATTTTCTAAGATATCTCCAGTTTGATTTCCAAAGTGATTGTACAACTTTACACACCCACCAGCAATGAAGGAGTGTTCCTCTTGCTCCACATCCTGGCCAGCATGTGCTATCATTTGAGTTTTTGATCTTAGCCATTCTGACAGGTGTGAGGTGGAATCTCAGAGTTGTTTGAGTTGTGTTTCCCTGATGACCAAAGATGTTGAATATTTCTTCAAGTCCCTCTAGGCCTTTAGAGATTTCTCTTTTGTGAATTCTCAGTTTACCTCTATACCCCATTTTTTGATTGGGTTATTTGATTTTTTTGCTGTTTAATTCCTTGAGTTCTTTATATATTTTGGATATTAGCTCACTGTCAGATTTCTGGCTGGTGAAGAACTTTCCCTAGTCTGTAGGCTGACGTTTTGTTCTCAGGACAGTGACCTTTGCCTTATAGAAGCTATTTAGTTTCATAAGGTCCCATTTATTGATTGTTTTAGACCCTAAGCTATTGGTGTTCCATTCAGGAAGTTGCTACCCATGCCAATGAGTTCCAGGCTTTTTCCACTTTCTCTTATATTAATTTTAGTGTGTCCAGATTTATGTTGAGGTCTTTTTTTTTTTTTTGCAAGAACCCCTTTATTGATCTGAGTGTGAAACCAAATAATAAATTTACATGTTGAGGTCTTTGATCCACTTAGACTTAAGTTTGTGCAGGGTGATAAGTATGGGTCTATTCACATTCTTCTACATGTTGACATCCAGTTAGACCAGCACTGTTTGTTGAAGATGCTGTCCTTTTTCCATTGTATGATTTTGGATTCTTTGTCAAAAATTAAGTGACCATAGGTGTGTGGATTCAGTTCTGGGTCTGTGATTTGATTCCATTGATCAACTGGTCTGTTTCTATGCCAGTACCATGCTGTTTTTATTATTATTGCTGTGTAATACAGCTTGAAATCAGGGATGGTGACACCTTCAGATGTTCTGTAATTGTACAATATTGATTTAGCTATTCTGGGTTTTTGTTTTGTTTTGTTTTTCCATATGAAGTTGAGAGTTGTTTTCAAGTTCTGTAAAGAATTGTGTTGGAATTTTGATAGGAATTGCATTGAATCTGTATATTACTTTTGGTGAGATGACCATTTTTATTATATTGATCCTACCTATCCAAGAGTAAGGGAGATCTTTCCATCTTCTGATATCTTCTTCAATTTCTTTCTTCAGGGACTTGAAGTTCTTGTCATACAGATCTTTCACTTGCTTGGTTGGAGTTACCCTATGGTATTTTATATTATTTGGGACTATTGTGAAGGTTGTTGTTTATTTAATTTCTTTCTCAGCCCCTTTATCTTTTTTGTAATGAAGGGCTACTGATTTTTTTAGAACTAATTTTGTATCCAGCAAACTTGCTAAAGTAGTTGATCATCTGTAGTTCTCTGGTGGAATTTTTGGGGTCACTTATGTATACTATCACATCATCTTCAAATAGGGATAATTTGACTTCTTCCTTTCTAATTTATATCCCCTTGATCTCTTTTAGTTGTCATAATGCTCTAGATAAAGCTTCAAGTACTATGTTGAAGAGATAGATACTGAGAGAGTGGGCAGCCTTGTCTGGTCCCAGATTTTAGCAGAAATGCTTTAAGTTTCACGCCATTTAGTTTGATGTTGGCTATTGGCTTGCTGTAAATTGCCTTTATTATGTTTAAGTATGGTCCTTGTATGCCTAATCTCTCTAAGACTTTTAACATGAAAGTTAAAAGTGCTGGATTTTGTCAAATGCTTTTTCAACATCCAGTGAGGTGATCATGTGTTTTTTTTTTCTTTCATCTTGTCTATATGGTGGATTGCATTGATGGATTTTCATATGTTGAACCATCCCTGCATTTCTGGGATGAAGCCTACTTGATCATGGTGTATGATACTTTTGATGTGTTCTTGGATCAGGTTTGCAAGTATTTTATTGAGTATTTTTGCATCCATGTTCATAAAGGAAATTGGTCTGAAATTTTCTTTCTCCATTTGGATCTTTGTGTGGTTTAGGTATCAGAGTGACTGTGGCCTCATACAATGAGTTTGGCAGTGTACCTTCTTCTATGTTGTTGAAGAGTTTGAAGAATATTGGTGCTAGCACTTCTTTGAAGGTCTGGTAGAATTCTGTGCTGAAACCTCTGGCCCTGGGCTTTTTTTGATTGGAAGACTTCTATTTCCTTAGGGGTTATAGGACTGTTTAATTTGTTTACCTGTTCTTGATTTAACCTGGATATGTGGAATCTATCTCAAAAAAAGTGTTCATTTCACTTAGGTTTTCCAATTTTAGGGAGTAAGGTTTTGAAGTAGGACCTAATGATTCTTTGGATGTCCTCAATGTCTATTGTTATTTCCCCTTTTTCATTTCTCATTTTGTTGATTTGGGTATTTTTCCTCTGCCTTTTAGTTAGTGTGGCTAAAGGTTTGTCTATTTTGTTGATTTTCTCAAAGAACCAACTCTTGGTTTTGTCAATTCTTTGTATTGTTCTTTTTATTTCTAAGTTATTAATTTCAGCCCTGAGTTTGATAATTTCCTGTCATCTGTTCCTCTTGGGAGTGTTTGCTTCTTTTTGTTCTAGCTCTTTCAGGTGTGCTTTTAGGTTGCTAGTATGGGAACTCTTCAATTTCTTTTTAAAGGCGCTTAGTGCTATAAACTTTCATGTTAGCCCTACCTTCAATGTGTCCCATAAGTTTGGGTATGTTGTGCCTTTATTTTCTTTGAGTTCTAAGAAGAGTTTAATTTCTTTTTTTATTTCTTCCCTGACTCAGAGATCACTGAATAGAGAGTTGTTCAGTTTCCATGTGATTGTAGGCTTTCTGTTGTTTTTGTTATTGTTGGAGTCTAGCTTTATTCCATGATGGTCTCATAAATTACAAGGGATCATTTCAATTTTCTAGTATCTGTTGAGGCTTGCTTTGTGAATGACTATATAGTCAATTTTGCAGAAATTTCATGAGGTGCTAAGAAGAAGGTATATTCTTTTATTTTTGGGTGAAATGTTCTGTAGATATCAGTTAGGTCCATTTGATTCATGGTGTGTGTCAGGTTCGTTATTTCTCTGTTTGGTTTCTGCATCATTGATCTGTCCAGTGGTGAGAGTGGTGTGTTGAAGTCTCCCACTATTAATGTGTGGGGTTCGATGTGGGATATCAGCTTTAGCAGTGTTTCTTTAACAAATGTGAGTGCCCTTACATTTGGGGCATAGATGTTCAGTATTGAGATGTCATCTTGGTGGATTTTTCCTTTGATGAGCATGAAGCATCCTTCCCCATCTCTTTTGAATAATATTTATTGAAAGTCTATTTTATTGGATATTAGAATAGCTACTCCAGCTTGCTTCTTGGGTCCATTTGCTTGGTATATCTTTTTCCAGCCCTTTACTTGGAGATAACACCTATCTGTTTTGCTGAGGTGTGTTTCTTGTAAGAAGCAAAATCCAGGATTCTGTTTTCACATCCATTCTGTTAGCCTGTCTCTTTTTATTGGGGAATTGAGTCCATTGTTGAGTCCATTGATGTTGAGCAGTATTAATGACTAGTGATTGTCACTCCCTGCCATCTTGGTGTTAGTGGAAATAGTGCATGAGTGAGCTTCCCTTCTTTTGATTTTGTTGCCATCCAGTTATTTGCTTCCTGTGGTTTCTTGTGTGTAGTTAACCTCTTTGGGTTGGAGTTTTCCTTCTAACGTCTTCTGTAGAGCTGGATTTGTACATAGATATTGTTTGAATTTAGATTTTTCCTGGAATATCTTGTTTTCTCCATCTATGTTGATTGACAGTTTTGCTGTAAATAGTAGTCTGGCCTGGCATTTGTGGATTTTTAGGGTCTGCAAGGCAATTGTCCAGGCCCTTCTGGCTTTTAGTGTCTCTGATGAAAAGTCAGATGTGATTCTGATAGGTTTGCCATTATATGTTAATTGGCCCTTTTCCCTAGCAGTTTTTAATATTCTTTCTTTGTTCTGTACATTTAGTGTTTGATTATTATGTGGTGGGAGGATTTTCTTTTCTGATCTAATCTATTTGGAGTTTTATAAGCTTCTTGTACAGTTATAGGCATCTCTTTCTTTAGGCTTGGGAAATTGTTTTCAATGATTTTGTTGAAGATATTTTCTGGCCCTTTGAGCTGGGAATCTTCTCTTTGTTCTATTCCTATTATTCTGAGTTTTTGTCTTTTCATTGTGTCCTTGATTTCCTGAAGGTTTTGTGTCAGGACTTTTTTGGATTTTACATTTCTTTGACAGATGTATCAATTTCTTCAATTTTATCCTCTGTGCCTGATATTCTTTCTTCCATCTCTTGTATTCTGTTGGTGATGCTTGTGCCTATAGTTCCTATTCTTTTCTTAAGGTTTTCCAGTTCTGTGGATGTCTCAGATTGGATTTTATTCATTGCTTCAACTTCACTTTTCAGGTCTTCCATTCCTTTTAGAGCTTTATTCATTTCTATCACCTCCCTTGCACTATTGTGTTGTTGCTCTCTGAGGTATTTTATTTCCTCCCTTATAGACCTTCTATTATTAATATAAGCATAGGATTAAGGTCATTTTCCTTTGTTTCAATTGTGTTGGGATTTCCAGGGTTATCTATAGTATTATAGCTAGGTTCTGGAGATGTCATATTGGTTTGAGTTTTTTTTGTTTTGGTTTGGTTTGGTTTTTGTTTTTTGGGGAGTTTTTTGGTTTTGTTTTTATTTGTTTGTTTTTTTGGGGGGGTTGTTTGGTTGGTTTTTGTTTTGTATTGTTTTGTTTTGAATGTGTTCTTGCACTGGCCTCTAGTCATCTGGGTGACCCTGGTGTTGTCTGGTTGTTTCTGAAACCAGTAGGCCTTGGTGCTCAGGAAAACTCCCTGTTCTAGGGGGTGAGTGATCCTGAGATCTTGGTGTCCACCTCCAGATGATGGGAAGGTTCCTGTAATAGACTGGTTCTCAGAGAGTGACTGCTGCTCTCCTCTTCTGGTTGTGCCCCAATTGGACCTATATACAGGGATTAGAGTGGGGAGGGGGCTATCCTGTCAGGACCTGAGAGCTGGTGGATCTCCTCAGGAAGGCAGGTCTAGCTGTGATTGGCCTGTGTTCTCCCCTCCCCTGACACAGTTGTTCTGGCTCAGCAGCTAGGCTAATGGTACAGGGGGGTGAGCTCCACCCATTGGGCTTGCCTGTTGCTGACTGCCTCAAAAGCTCTGGAGCTCAGGTGAGTGAGTTGCCGCAATGTTTGTGGGGAACACACTGTGTCCAGATGTGTTTACAGTCAGTCTCAGTTCCTAATTCCTTTGCTGCAGCTGGGTTTTGTCTCTGCCACTCAGCTGAAGTGCACACTGTACCACCATGTTGGGAACTCTGAAAAGAAAATCTTACTCACTTTTACTCTTGTGGCCCGACTGTTTTTCCCAGTTAGGTCTTCATGGAGGCTGTATCTCAGGCAGACATGTGGGGCTGCAGATCTCTGTCTGGAGATGTGGGCTGGATCTGCTCATGGGCTAGGTCCACTGTGTTTGTTGCTCCCAATGAGTGACTGAACTGGCTGCTCTCAGGGTGGTGCTTCTGGGAACTGCATGAGCAGTTTCAGATGGTAAGGAGACTCAGTGTTCACCGTGAGAATTCAGACACTCTGTGTTTCACAGTCGGCTGCAGGACCTCACATTCACTCCACAGTGACTAATCTCATTCACCTAGTACTCAGATACGGTGCTCTATGGACAGTGCCATCTTGGATCCCTGATAGAGTGTTTTCTTGCCTCTTGAAAAATCTTTCCTCTGCCTTTGAAATCTTGGGTTTAAACACAATAAACTTCCTCCCTAGAAATTAGACTGCAGGGGGAAATGACTGTTTTGGAGCATATCCCCAAAAAAGGTGAGTAGATAAGGTATGGATTCCTGGTAAAAGATAGCTCTGCATTTGTAAGATTCTCACATTAAAGAGAGCCCTCAGAACCCTGGGTGGTGGTCAAAAAAAGGAGCCAAGCAGAGTTTGTCTGGGATACTGGCTAAAAGCAATAAAATAAAATAAAATAAAAATCACTAGCTAGAGACTAATCCTAAGACAGATCACATGAAGGTCAGATTATGTGGCAGGAGAAGTGTGTCATAGATGTGAAGCAGAGCCTTGATGGGTGAAGCTCAGCAGAGGAAATGCCATCAGCGCTGTCCCGGGTTAAGACAATGAAGCTTGCTCATAGCTTAGAAAGGAGGACTTGCTTCAATAAGCTTCTTGGAAAATGATGGACAGGACCCATCTCCCTGGGTAAGACTCTGAGAAATGCCATTCAATGTGTCCTTCTCAGCAAGAAGCCATAAAAGAAGTCTGTTCCTTACCCAAGGCCCACAAGGTATACATGTGCAGCAGGGCTTGATGACAACAGAGAAGCCTGGATTCTACAGTCTCCAGTAGACCTGGGTTTAAGCACGAGTTCACTACCTCTAAGAGGTGAGTTCACTAGGTCATTTCAGCATCCCCGTTTACAGACAGAAAATTTTACATGTCCTACAAAGTTGTGGTGACAATGTTTAAAGTGTGTTACAAGTAGTAGGTGGTGCTGTCACCATCACCGTTACCACCAGCTGTCATTTCTACCATTATGACAACCCCATCACCACAGCACTCAATATGCCAGGCCTATAGTGAGGTAAAGCTTACCTGAACCCATCAGTCAGCTCCTGACAAGGCCTAGCTTGGGAGCTACAAGACCTGAACTAGAAGACTAAATACTCCACATCTGTGGAAAAGTGGTACCTGAAAGAGGCAGGATTCAGTTGCATCTAGATTTTGGTAGTCTCTGACACTTCCCAAAAGGTTATGTGCCACCCTACCCTTGGGAAGTCTGTGTGAATGAGGTGCACAGAGGACAAGACAACTATCTGGGAGATGATAGAGCCTGCCCTACCCATGGGCAGAAGAAACCAAACCACAGCTGTTGTTTCATTCTTCCAAGTATACACACAATATCCAAGACTCACCTCATGCTCCCTCCTCAGAACAATCTCTCTGCTCAAATGCTATCATGCCATGCTCCCTTTACTCCAGACTCTACTCAAATCCTTTTGCAGATAGGCTCTCTACAACCCCAATAAGAGGAGCCTCCTCTTGCAAGCCTCACCATCTGCCTCCTTCCTTGGCTTCACCTCCCGCAAAGCTCTCATCATTTCCTGATGTATTACACATTTTGCTACATGTATATCTCAACCTGTGAGGATGTAAATCTGATGAGGTTGGAGATTTTTCTTTTTTTCCTAGTGTTTCTACACGTAGAGCTGATCTGAAATAGCAAGAGATGTACTCTGTCTGTTGAATAGTTTTGGATGAATGTAACCCTCCTGCCTCCAGAAAAGAAGAAATACTTTTTAAATAAGCACTTAGGGCAAGGAACATGAAGGCTTCGCCATACAGTCATGAGTGGCCAAGCTAAGACCCCAGCACCCATGTGAAAAGGCACAGTAGCGTGCACTGCTATTCCTGGGCTGGAGAGGGGTGAACAGGAGAAGCCTCTGGCTTGCTGAGCAGTCATGTTTACCAGATTGTCAAGCTCTGGGTTCAGTAAGAGACTCTGCCCCAAAGACTGAAGAGGACAGTAATTAAGGCAGACACCTCAAATCAGTCTGAAGCCTCCACACACACATACGCACATACATGAGCACATGTACACACACAACATGCATACACACCCAAATACACACATGCACATGCAAAATAGGCATTCTAGAAATAGTTAAAAAAGAAAAAAAAGCAACTGCAGATGAAAAAGATTTAAGTAGTTCTTAGGCGATAAGGGAAGAATTGGCTTAGGATACTTTAGCTGTGGATAGCATTGCCTTACAAGGTGTACCCTGGCCCTGTGATGCCCTGAGTCACAACCTGAAAAATCAAGAAAAACAATAATAATCAAAGAAGACTGCTTTTCTTTTTCCCGAAAAAAAAAACCTTTTAATTCATTGATTTTCAAACAGTTTAACCCAATAAAATCCAATAGTCTTAATTAAAAAAAATCAATTAAAAGTATATGTAGATATAGTTGCTTTTTCTTTTGTTTTTATTTTAAGTTCAAATGTGGCAGGGGCTTACAAAGTCAGTGAGGACGAGTGGGTTGTAATATTGCAACCTTCAATCAACCTCAGTATAAATTTTATTTCCCTATGTTGTGTAGTTTCTTTGGGGCCTGGAATACCCTGACTTGTACTGTAAGTAGCTGTGGACGGCACATTTTTAATGGCTTGCCTTGCAATCTCAGAGTGCTGCTCAAATAAACTGCTACAGAAACTTCAAAGAGAGGAAAATGGAAATTTTCTTTTCAAAACTGATTTGCTAATGACCTCTAAAGACATCTTGAGTTTCTTTTCTTTTTTGTACATGAGTACCAAGGACAAGAAACGAACATCCAAAAATTACAACAAACATCAAAACTGGTCTTAATTCAATAGCTCCACATAACAAAACATTTCAAATGCAGCTGCTATTTTTTACCCATTGTCCATTTAGTAAGAATGGGTGAAAGCCAAGAATAGAGGCACCTGAGCCTTGCTAGAAATAGATCACACAGCTCTCCACAGCATATTGCAAGGGGAAAGGAACTCATGTGGGCAGCATGTAAAAACTTGACTGAAAACAAAAACACACACAGCTACAACTGCCAGACCAATAATGCACACACAAGAACTTCAGAATGTGCACCAAATGCTGCAAAAGAGCAAGGAACCAGCCCTCCAGTTATCACACACACCCTGTGCCCACACATGTATGAATCTTCACACTTGTTTTTGTAAGTCTTTGACTGAACTGAAATTTACTTCCATACAGAGGCTGGAAGTGAGGGATCCAGCCTGTCTCCAGCCCTAACTGCTAGGCATCCATCTTTGCAACGCTGACTGAAGAATATTTGCTCCTGGCCACCTTTGATCGCTTTCCACATTCCCAAATGCTCAGGTTCCAGTTCAGGACTCTGTATTTCTCTGTTTCGTGAGGAAAAAAAAAAAAACTTTTCAAAAGTTTTAATGAAGCATTTGTAGGCACCTATGTGACATCTTGAGGTCTCATGTGAGTCCTTCCTTATCAATGTACCTGACTGACCTTCAAATACATGTTGACAGGCCCTCCCTTCACTGAGCAATGGCCAGCTCAGAGGCACACACAGCACAGAAACCTCCACCTTGGAGTCTCAGCCAGAGGCTCAGCCAGACCCACTGAACATTTTTAAGAAAAAAAAAAAAAAAAAGCTCAACACCCAATTATCATCACCTGTTTATTGCCAGGTTAAAAAACAAAAAAACAAAACAAAACAAAAAAACTGGTTCCTTTTATCTGTTTCTTGGGTTGATATTATGTTTGTTCACAACCACACAGAGCAGGCTTAATTCCTTTTCACCAGGACCTCCTAGTCCTAGAGAGCCCTTATCTCCCCTCCTATGTCTGGGACCCATGTTCTTTATCTGCAATTCCTTTAGTGAATTCCAAGAAGCTTTAGAGGACCAGCACAGAACTTGTAGAATTAGGTGTTTGTAATGGAATGTTCTCAGCACAGGGCCAAATTAGCAAAATCTGAGTCTCAGCTGTGTGACCTTAGACCAATGACATAAACTCCATATAGCTCAATTTCCTTACTTACTAAACAGATATCGTGATCACTGTTAGGACTGCTATTGGTATGAAAAATATTTGATGTTAACTACAGGAATGTCAGGTAAGAATGGGCCCTCTTTTTCTCTCCTGCCCATCCTTACTTGCCACCTCTACATCTTAGCTGAGTGCCCACTGCTCTAACTACATGAACAAGTCATGTTTTTATTTCCATATCTAATAAGGGAGAGTGACACACACACACAGCAAGAGTTTCAGCATTGATTTTAGGAGTTATTGTCCTACTACAGTATAGGTTGGTTTCCCCTCTCATATGTGAAAAAAAATCACATTACACATTATTCACAGTTATCAAGGCTGAGTGTGATCGACCCCCATCCTTGTAGAGTTTAGTGGCTTAACACTAGGGGCAGAGTTGGGGGTGGGGTGGGGAGTGGATGGAGCTTCGAGAAGTGTAAATATGAAAACTAAAACATAGAGTGCATGTCCTCTTGCTGGCCTTGCTGGTCTTGCTGGGCCTTGCTGGCTTTGCTGGCCTGTGTCAGGGAAGAGACCCAGGCTACTTTACAGGAATTTCTTCCTTCTTTACAAACAAGAGGATTCATAAATGGAGTGAGTACCATGAAGGCTTCCAAGGCAAAAGCTATGAAATAAAGTTCTCCTGGTTCTGCAAAACACTGACTTGCACATCCTGTATTCTGAGGGGCTGGGTCAGCTAACACAGTGCAGTGGGTGTTTCCCCGTGCTCACTGACTTATGAATATTTAAAGGTAATAAATGTCACAGTAAGTGTTTAACGATCTTGTTTACATGTAAAAGTCCTTGAGAAGGGTCTATTGAAGATGAAGCTGATGCCAATTTCAAAATGTCTTTATTCACTTATCCCCTCCCCACTTCTTGGGGACAGAAGGATGTCCTTTAATACAATAGGGATTCAGAGAATGCTGAGTCTTTCAACTTGAACACGGTAAAAGTGTCAAAATTAGTACAGGTGTTAGATTTTTTTTCCCCTTTGGAGTTTTACAGTTATTAAAATGACACTTTCCCCTACTAATGGAAAGAGAGGACAAGAAAAAAAGAGAAGGAAGTGAGGGAAGGAGGGAGAGAGGTTAGAAGGGAGGGAGGGAGGGAGGTCTCTTCCTCCTCTAGTATCAACACTTACTGGTGTTCTAGAATTCATCTAGTGATCAGAGGCATGCAGTTTAGGCTGCTAATTTGTGGGGAAATAACCTCAGCCTTAAACTAGACAGAGCTGGGTTACAGATCCAGAAGACTGAGCTTGAAGAAGTTAAAAGATTCCCAGCCAGCGTCACAGAATGACATCCTTTCAGGCAGTGGAGAGGCTCAGGCGGCATATGACAAGTGATACTGATGCAAAAGTGCCTGACTCACATGCTTATTATAAAATTAGAATAACCCAGTAAATCCACTGTGCAACCTACCTCATACAAGAAGACTTAACCTGTAGCAAGTGAGCTATTCAACAAAATGACCAACACCACAGACAGCCAATATATGTTTGAGGATCTAGAGCGAGAGACTATAGATAAAAGTCACTAAGGCCCATCAATTTAATGAGTTAGTCATTTGTCACACAGCCATGCCCATGTCTAAGTTAAGAACTCAGTATCAGAGAGGAAAGAGCATTGAATCTGAACCAAGATCCTGATTTCCAACCTTCCACCACTGTATGCATGAACTTCACCATAGCCTTGTTCCTGCAGTTCCCCTAACAATATACTAAGACTGGGGACACCTATTTCTATTAGTGCTGTCATAGGACTCAAATGGTAGGCTGACATGAACTGTGAGATATTGCTGCTTAATTTCCCATTACTACACACACACACACACACACACACACACACACACACACACACACACA
>CAJQZJ010001826.1:26134145-26221818 GCA_907164525.1 Lophiomys imhausi | reverse complement strand
ACACACACACACACACACACACACACACACACACACACACACACACACACAAAACACTAAATTTATTTACCCTGAACAACAAAATTTATTACATCTGATTCAGGGTCTCTCACATGGTGTAGTGCTGGGGAGGAGATTACACAGGAGATGAGCATAGGGAAGCCTCTACCATAGTCACTCAGAACTGAAGAGTTACCATATATTTCACAAAATGAGCTGCCGGTTTTCTTCAATGAAAACCTTGACCCTCTCTTGCTCCTACATGAACTCTGGTTAGTTTGACAAGCTAAATGCCCCAACTTTAATTATTTTTCTTTAACTTTACTTTGGTTTACAAGAATGCTGACAGTGAGAGTGCCTATCATATAATGAAAGCCAGTGCATGGTAAGACACAAAAGTAATTCAGAACATACAGAAAGGCTAGAGGTCAAAAGTGAGCCAGAATATATTGTCTGCCTGGAGTGCTGACCACTTTATTGAGAGACTCATTTTCAGCTTGAAACTAAGGCTGAATGGATCCCTCAAGCTGCAGTGACTTTGTTGACAACCACATCCAAGAAAGAGACCCTATTCATCATAGACACTAACTGCTAGAGGAGAAGACTGAGAGTCTTCTACTGAGATACAAAGAATATCCTAGCAGTTAATAACTTAAAACGCCTTCATGGAGCTCATCGAGTGATGTAGTGACTAGGGACATCAGCAACTTCCCTGCAGAAACACAGTTCGGTAAGGCAATTCTAATATCATTTCTCAATGAACGTCTTGAACGTAGCTACCAGATGCAAAGAAAGTACAAATCAACTACAAGGCCTTCTAGTGGTTCAGCTTAATCCAGGAACAGCATCTATCGTGGCACCAAATAAACTTGATCTTGAATGCCAAGCCTGCATCCTTAGGAGGGACTGCCCAAGGGGCCACAGGAAAAAGAGCCCTGAGTCCTCTTCATCTGAGCTCTATGGGAAAGAGTATGGTGACCAATTAGTGATGCCTTACATGGCCACAAGAATCAGGGTACTTGTAGAGACTCGGAAAGCTATCTTTGGCCTGGAGCCAACATCTTCAATACCTTTGGTCCACAGCATGCTGCTATGGGCCAGAAGGAGATGCTGTAGTCCAGTAGCCCTATCTTTTTCTTTAAGATTTGTTTTTACTTTATATGTATGAATGCTTTGCCTACATGTATGTATATGAACTGCCAGCATGTCTAGCACCCTCAGAAGTCTAAAAATGGCAATGGATCCCCTGGAGCCACCTTTACAGACAGTTATGAGATACCATGTGGGTAAAGAGAATTTAACCTGGGTCCTCTGCAATAGCAGCAATGTTCTTAACCACTAAGTCATCTCTTCAGCCCTTCTATGTCTTCTTCTTGGACTGGACAAATTCTCTGAAATAAGAATTAAGAGAGCAAGAATAATGACCAAAACAGAGCAACTATTACATAGATAATAACACTGTAGTTTATAAACAGAAAATTCAAGGATGTGTCCACATACTGTACACACACACCTTGAAAGAATATAGCTTACCAACTAAACTTTGATACAGTACTTTCTTAATATCCAAGTGTCTTAGAAATAAGGTAAGTAAGGCAATTCTAATCTCATTTCTCAATAAATGTCTTGAACGTAGCTACCAGATGCAAAGAAAGCACAAATCAACTGCAAGGCCTTCTAGCTGTTTGTTAAAAAAGAAAATCATAAACCAAATATTATACTTCCGTCTGAATGTCATGGACTGTCTCTGTTGGCAAAGGAGTGCTGTGTTTCCTAGACATTGCTGGGTCTCCCTCTATCTGTGTCTGTTGCACAGAGTGCTACATGCCGACAAGAAGGCAATAAGGCTCCTCCCATGAGTAGCTCTGTATCTTGTCTCACTGTTTCCATTCAGTGATAACCTTAATCTCTACTGTGTGCTTTGTCTGATCCTCTGTACAGTCTCGAGGGTTGCAGTAGACAGAGGGAGCTTGAAACAAATCTGAAATTCTTACATTTGCTTCTTCAGAACCCATGTTCTTCTCTGCGTTAGTTTTGCCTTTCTTATCCCAGAACGAGAAACTCCCTGAACAGGCTTTCAAAGGCAACGTGCATGTGCTTACTTGCCTGAAACCCTTTTAATTCTTAGCTCATTTAGCTCCTTTAGCTTTTTGTTTCACATAGGTGCCTAGTGCGTGGCACATCATGGCAGACACTTGCAATGGAAGGTTCTGCTTTTTCAGTCTCTGTACTCCCTGCAAGTTGTGATTAATCAAAGGTATGGCCCCTCCACTGAGCACTGTTAATTAGTTGGACATTTAACATGGAAACCTCCCAGCAAGGGAGCTGGGCGCTCGTGCCCCACAGAGCCTGACTCGGGTCCTCCTGGGTCTATACAGAATGAGTTCCTTTGCACAGTGAAGCACCTCCCCATTGATCCAAATGAGGCACCCTGATTGAGCATGGTTTCTGGCAAAAGAGCCAGGAAGTTGGGGCCTGTGACCACAGAGATAAGAAGAGCCAGGATGCTGGGGCCTGTGACCACAGAGGTAAGAAGACCCAGCCCTAAAATACTCCATCCTTTTGGCTCTCTCCCAGGCGCAGGCATTCTTCCTCCTGTTATTAAAAGTCCAAGCCAAGAAATTACAGTCTCTGAAGGTGACCTCCCTAGAAAATGGCTACCTAGAGAAGCACCCCATGCCCTCACCCTACACAGCTCTCTCTGTGCCTTTTTCCTTCAGCAAGCACCACAGTGGATACACAAGGAGACCAATAAATTTCTCCAATTTCATCCAATCATTTCTCCAAGGAAGCAAATAGCCTAACAAAGGAATCCAGAAAATAACCTGAAAGGGGGAGACTCTGGGCAAATTGCTTGTAATTAGCAGTAGCCCCTTTTGCTTTGTTAGCGAAATGGGGCCTAATGCAATTTATATCCAGATTATGTCATTCCCAAACTCCCTGCTTGACCTTGCTGGACTAGACAGGGTCCTAGACCTAGGCAAAAACCCAATTGCCAAAGTCCTTGCCAACTGTATGTTTCTACTAAAGGATGAGCCTGAAGTAAGTGGCCCATTGTTTAGCAGAACCTGTCATTGCATCTTTGGACATGGCAAGGTGGTTTTTCAGAAAGACAGGAGAGGTGAGAAGAGGACAGAAGCGGTGAAGCCCTCTGCCAGAATAGACACTCACCAATGCTTTACAAACAATAGCTTAAGGGCAAATCAAAAGGAAAGGGTTCTCTCCTCATCTGGAGTAATATAGCACAGACAGGAAAGGAAAGAGGATCTATCCCACCCACTCAATGTATTAGGCCAAAACTGAATCTTGAAAGCAGAGAAATGAAGCAAACCACATTTATGCTTTCAATACCTTTCTCTCTGTTTCTATTTGCAGGCAAAGAGTGGAGGGGGAGAGGCAGAAGAGAGAATATAGCTGGGAGACATTCAAAGCTCTCACTGCCTAGATTTGAGTTTTCAAGTCAAATTAACTTGAATGTCAAAGACATAGAACTTAAACTAGCCTTCTAGTTATATACAAAATGAATGAGAAGGGCTTTGTTGGCAAAATGCCTTCCATGCAAACATGATGATGACCTCCATTTAGACTCCATAAACCCACATAAAAAGCTAGGCATGGCAGCATATGCCTGTAATCCTGGCACAGGGAAGACAGAGACAGGAGGATTCCTGGGCCTTGTTGGCTAAGTAGCCTAGTCAATCAGTGAGCTCCAAGTTCAATGAGAAACCCTTGTCTCAAAATATAAGGTAGAGAAGTAATTGAGGAAGACACTAGACAGCTGGCCTCCACATGTACACTTGTTCACAAAAACCCATATACCTACACAGATATGTGAACACACACACACTAACACACCAATTAAAATGTAGACTAGCCAAACTATATGCTAAACAAGGACAGTAACATATTTTGAACTTGTTAGAACACAGTTTTGAACTCAATGCAAGAAGCTATTGAATCATTATAGACAAGAAGATATGTGTACTAAGGTAGTTGGGTCTGTAACCAATGTGGTGATTTGAATGAGAAAGGTCCCCATGGGCTCATATGTTTGAATCCTTGGTCCCCAGTTAGTGCAATGTTTGTGAAGGATTAGGAGGTGTGACCATGTTAGAGTAGGTAAGTCCTTGTTAGAGGAGATGTGTCACTCAAGGTAAGATTTGAGCCTCCAAAAACCCATTCCAAGCTTAGTCTTGTTCTTTCTCTGCCTACGACTTGCAGATCAGATATGAGCTTTCAACTCCTGTTCCAGCACCATTCCTCAGCCTGCTACCACACTCTTCACCGTGATGATCATAGACTAATCCTCTGAAGCTAAAACCAAGGCCCTAATTAAATGTTCCCTTTTATAAGTTGCCTTAGTCATGATGTCTGTTCACAGCAATAGAACAGTAACTTAGAAACCTGAACCAAGAACCCTGCTGTCTAGTTTTCTTAAATGTTTATTTATTACTTCAGATTACATCTCCATCACAGTGCCCTCTTTCCACACCTCCCAGTCCTGCCCTCCCACTCTCTACCCCCTAACCCTTCCATCCCACTCCTCTGGAGTCGAGTGTCCCTACATAACAGTCCCTGGCCCCAGTTCAGCAGTCATATGAGGGCCAAGAGCCTCCTCATACACTGGGGGCCTACAAGGCAGCACCACTAGGGCAAAGTGTCTCATTGACAGGTAACAAAGTCTATGTTCCTGTTCCCTTTGGTATGTTTGTTGTAGTATAGTTATCCTGTACTATATGGCTAAAATCTGATTATAAGTGTGATGGTGTAGTATTAAGCATTCTAAATGTTAATTAATTGGTCCTGCTTCCTGTCTGTTACTTACATTGACTCTGATTGGTTAAATAAAATGCCGAGGCATGAGATTGGGCAAAGACAGAAAAGGTGGAACTTCCTGAGATTAGAACAGGAAGCCTGCGCTTTAGACAGAGAATTCATGCATTTCATCCAGAAGCAGGAAGAAGGAGGCACACACCATGGGTGAGGAAAAAGAACCTCATTCCACATGGCCAGGAACATCGGCATATGGTGGAGAAAGGCAGTATAAGGGGATGTATGTATATATGGGGTCATATTTGGGTAATAGAATTAAGAGCTAGCTTAGATGGGCTAGGATTGCACAATTCAGGCCAAGCCTTGTTAAAATCCATGTGGTCTCTGTGTGATCATTTATAATGGCGAATTAAAGATTAACAGCCACAAAACAATTAACAATAATCAAAATACAGTTAAACAATTTAATTAATTATTTGTACAAATGGTGCCCAACACAATTTAATTTTTTTCTACATAAGTGAATATATGCCATGTGCATCCTTCATTCTCCCCCTTCAGAGGTTGACCAAATGTTCTCCATAATTCAGGTGACAAGGCCAAAGCCTCAGGTTCATATCCTCTGTCCTGAGACAAGGTAGTTGAGCTTTCTAAATGTTCTGGTTTCCCTGTAGGTCATCAATATTTTCCATTCTGAGTGTAAAATAGAAAGATGTAGTGTGCTTCAAAGTACGTGTCACAGAGTATTACCTGAATCCTTGGTGCATCTATAGCAGCAGTTGGCCTCCCCAAGGTAAGGCTAAAGAGTTCTCAGAACAGTTGAATACCCTACTTCTGCTCACCTGGAAGAGAGGTACATACACCCAGCCTTGTGAGGGGCTCATCCATTCCTACCCAGAGCCCGTGGGTCCAGTATCTGCCCTTGGGCAGTTCGGTCCTCTGCATAATAAATAATGTTTCCTCTGTCCAATGCACCTAGGGATACCTGCCATAACTTTCCTATGTATGACATGTATGGGGTTTTCCTACAGGGTGGCTGCCAGTCACTCTAAGAGTCATTCTAGGGCAGTCAAGTTAAATCCATGACAAGACCTGTGAGACCACCCAACCATATTGTTCTACTCCCACACACACACCTTTAGACTGAGTAGAGATGCCTCCCCAGGGTGAGCTTCTGTGCTGTTTGCATAGCTTGCCACTCTTATTATGGCTTTTGCTCCCAGCAAACTCATCATCATTGGCGTCACTCAAGATCCACAAGTTTGTACATTCTTCCTTAACAAACTAGGTGGCTTAAAACCCCAGAAATAGCATCCTTGCAGTTCTGGAAGCTGGAAGTTCAAGTCCAAAGTTAAAGGGGTGCTAACAAGATTCTGCCTTTTTTTTTTTTTGAGACTCTGAGGGAGAGTCTGTCACATGCTTGTGCTTCTGTCTAACCCCCTCTGTGTCCCTTGGCTTATAGATGTGCCACTCTAGCCTCTGCATGAACAGTCCCCTCCTCTCTATATGTCTGTTTTGCTGAACCTGCCTCTCCACATTGGATTAAGCCCATCTTAACCTAAGATAACCTCATCTTACTAAAACTGCATAATGGCCAGAACTCCAAATGCTATCACAAGCCCATGCCCTAGGTGGACATGAACATATGGAGGGGGTGCCTGGGGATGTAGATACTATTCAACTTATCCATAGACTTAATGTCAACTACTGACAATGGTAAAGAGAGATAATCACAGATCTCTTAAGAGTATCACCCATGGAAATTATCTCCACATGGACCTCTGTCTGTTTCATAGAAAAAAAAAAAAAAACAAAACAAAATCCATGAGATTTCTAAGTCATACTTGGAAAAGTGACTTTATCTAGTACCTATGTCATAGCTTGGTTCTAGCCTGATGTCTTTTCTTCATTTTACTGCAAGCCATAGTACTAGAATACTCATTCAGGCTTATGTATTGATGTGGGAATTCAGCCTAACCAATCAGGCTAGGAACACTGACTGGTTTATAAGTAGGAATAAAATATGTATGCTTGGTACATAGTTATAGTAAGTACATAATGGAGTCAGTATGGTAACTGTTCCTTCCATTTTCTCCAAACTTCATAGCACAAAACAAGATGCATTAGGAATTATCAATAAAGGTGAGGGAGGGGTGAGGTACATTGAATTACATCCCTGTTGTGCCAAATGCTCATTGTCTGTGATGCCATCTACTCTCTTCATGGTGTGTGTGGCTAGGCTCCACTTAATTCGTCGGCCATTAATTGAGCAGTCCCCATGAATCAGGTACTAGCCTAGGCATTGAGAGCAGAGGCAAAGTATTACAAAGTGGCATCAGATACAGTCCCCGCCATCCAACAGCGTGGAGTCTTGTGGTGGTGTATTAATAGTGAGCTGACATTCAAATCACAGTATGATGGATGCTCTAGAAGAGGGGAAAGTAGAGTTCTTTGACAGGAGCAGCAGTATGATGGATTCTGCTTGGGGTGCAGAGAAGAGTTTTCACCAAGATGCCATTAGAACGGGGCCTCCAAGAGAAACAGGAATGAGGGGGCGGAAATAGTTTCTTGGACAGAGAAAAGAGCAAACACAAAACACTGTGATAAGAAAGTACATCTGAATGGGAGCTGAAGTCAGCAGCGCTGTCATGAAGACAGTGAGTACAGAGTGCTGGGAGGTGGAGAAGCTGGATTCAGGGCACTGTGAAGGCTGCTCCTTCTTAGAGCAGGGCAGAGGTTCAGACACATCTCATGTGTCTAATCCCACGTGTTTGTAACCCCAGATCCCCTATACTTGCCAGTGATGTTCTCTAAGCAACTTACCAAGTCTCTTTGACTTGCAATCAGTCTGTCATATGAGGGAACGTCTTCCGTTCCTGTAAAGATAAAATAAGATCATGACAAACACAACACCCAATACAATAAAAACAACTACCTGCTGTGTTGCAAAATGAGCTTCTATGTTCTTGGACATTGATTCTTGTTTATTAATGATCGTTGATCTAGCTACACAGGGGGATGTTTGGGGAATTTTGTTTTTCATCAGACTGTCACCAGTTGCTAAAGATTTAAAGCAAGAAATTCATGTTAGGCCTAGTAATAAGATGATTCTAAATCAAAAGGAGAGTGAGAGGAGAATCAGGGCTACCTAGCTAAACCAGGACCCAGGCAGAAAGGATGGGGAGCTGAAATGAACCAACTAGACGACACAGAAGTAGAACTAGCAAGGCATAAGGAGGGGTGGCAGTGTGAGTTACATACCCAGAATGGTTTCAGTCCTTGAATCATTCATGAAAGCATAAAACTTGAGACAAAAAATAAATCTGGAAGGAAAAGGAATGAGTTCAATTATTTTAAGAATCTATGGAAGATCTGAGGGTAAAGATGCCACACAAGACTTTGGCTCTATGGATAGGGAGCCTGGATATAAGATAGTGTCATCAGCGTATGGTGGCAATGTATGAAGTGACAGAAGGTCATATCCCTCAAAGTATGTAGAGAGTCCGGCAGTGGTGCCACTCGCCTTTAGTCCCAGCACTTGGGAGGCAGAGGCAGGCAGATCTCTGTGAGTTTGAAACCACCCTGGTCTACAGAGTGAGTTCCAGAACAGCCAGAGCTATTACACAGAGAAACCTTATCTCAAAAAAAGCAAAAAGCAAAAAACAAGAGAGAGAGAGAGAGAGAGAAAATGCAGAGGAAGATGAAGAGCAGGCAGACAATAGCCTTGGGAACCCTAACGTTTAAGAGGAGAACAAAGCTATTCAGACAATATCTGCCTTCCATTGTATGTTAAAAGTGAGTTCCACTAAGCAACCTACCAGCCATTGTCTTCAGGTGTATATAAGGAAAGAGACAGAAATCACAACCCAACCATGGTAATTGTCACAAGTGGGATTTGGAGAGTCTATGTGCTAGTCTCTTGACCTTCAGTGTAGGCTCCTTCTACCATGCCATGCTGGCTAACCCAGGATGCAGGCAGCAAGAAGCTGTCTTTGTAGGTGCTTGTCTGACACCCATTTCTACCCTAAAGCAGTCTTGTTTTTCTCTGTCTGCAGAAATGACCTGATGACAGCTCCCAGCCAGCTAATGAGCCAGCAGTACTTGTCTGCTGTGCCTTCTTAATTTCCCCCAAATGTGAGTTCCCCACATGGGGCCACAACTCTAGTCAAAATGCATCATGCTCTCAGCGAGAAGCCCGGAAACCAGGGGGAGAGTGATAGGGGGCACCCGGTGTGCAATCTGTGGCTCTGTGCACTTGAGCAGGGTCTTGGATTATGATTAGGAAGGAGAACAAGTGTGATCACCCAAAATTCCTTCTGATGCCTTTCCAAGAAGGACTGTCAGGGCACCCTGCCTCTTGAGCTTTCCCGAGGGCAAAAACAAAGCATCCTCATGTACTGTTTGTGAATACACAGGGACAGGTGCACCCTGGGCTGTACACTGTTACCATTGGGGTCAAGATTGGACAGATGCTTCTCTGCACTTGTTGCAAAGCCCTGTACTGTATTAGAAGCATCAAAGGATAAAAATGTGATCAGATGAAACCTCTGCCTGGAGAGTACTTTGCAGCTACTTGGTGAGGACTCTGGCCCTCTTGACACATATGTACTGTACATATGACACCACAATTCCAGTATCCAAAAGGTATCTGTTAAAGGTGCCAAGAGCAGACTCGTGAACCCTCCCCCAGTACCCAGAGATCTGTTGGCCCCCATCATCACCTTCATCTTGCAGAATGGAGGTTCTTTCAATTAGTGGCTCAAACTAATGCATAGGTGCTAATCATGGCTGATCTCTTCCTTGTTTCTACATCCTCCAATCCTATTGCTTCTCTCTTCAATGGAGACCCTAAATCTGACCTCCTCTGGTTTCTAATCAGTGCAAGTCTATTTGGAGCCATTGTCAGCTATCTCCTGTCTCCAGCCAGCTTCCTAACTCATATGGTCTGATTAGTCCCACTCCCCAATCTTCCCTATTCTGCTGTCCACCCAGCATTCACAGAATTCCTCCTAAGGCCTGCATAGATCACATTACTCTCTGTTTCCACTCTCAAAGGCTCCTGGTCCCCCTGTGATGCCTGAAGTAATCTTGACACTCACATAGCTTTCTTCCTCCATGTTGTCCAGGCTTGGCTGGCTGCTGTCTGATGTAGTACCCATCATTCACTATATCCTCACCTCATCTGACTGTTTCCAGAGCACTTGTCTCCAACTGATCTTCTATATGTTATTTGTTTATCAGCCCCTGTAGCTTAATCCCCTCCCCAGAAGTAAAGATTCTGTCTCATGCACCATTCTGTGTCTCTATCATGTAAGACTAGTCACAGCATGCACTCAATGAGCATCTGTTAGAAGAAGAGAGAAGCAGAAGGGAGGAATGGAGGGAGGGAGTTGAATTTTGTATCATATTGACATCACAACAGTCATGGAGGACACAGGGCAAGTGTGTTCCTACTGTGGATTTTCCTACAGAACCTAGCAGAAGAGTGCAAGGTACACACAGTAGGTACTTTTATGCTATTTTTTTTACTAGTCAGTATCTCAGGAGGTTGTAATGGAGTACCTCTTTCTAAACATGATATTACTAATCAATATAATTTCATTACTAACCTGTGACAGTTTGTAGAATTTCCAAAACGTATACTCAAGTCACTTTATTATGACAGCCAACATAACCCTGGGAAAGGGAGAGCAAAGTCTCCCTTTGCTTAGTCCATTATATTTATTGGTTGAAGTTACTAAGGTTCAGAGGGGTTAAGAACTTAATACAAGCCTCATAGGAAGGCATGAGGAAAATCTGAATCGAAGCCCTCCCTTAGCATCAGAGTTTCACTATGGCAGAAATAACTGAATCATCACACTAGAGAGCTACATTGGGGCCCTTGTAACATTTTATTGACTTCCTGCATAGGTAGAATTGCTTATTGAGAAAGGAGACTCTGAACAAAGTTTGCCTCCTGTGACGAGTGAGGGAATAGCTACCTTTAGCTGCAATATGACTGGAACAGAGACGTGTCACTTTGCAGGGACTAATTTTCTTAAACCATTATCTCAGGGATTATGAGGGATAATTTGGTCTCTGCTAGTAAAATGGGACCTGGAACTATTGAAAACTGCCACTCATTGCAGGATGGAGAGGTCCTCACATACCTCTGCCCCAAATCAAAGGAGACCACAGCTCTGAATGAGGGATTATAAACTTGCAACCACATGGTGGGCAGAAAAACAATGACAAGAAATTAACTAAAATAATGAAATTCTCTGCAATTAATGGGATTGTTGGTATTTCTATGGAGATACACCCCCTCTCAAAACACTCAAAGATTATTTAGCAATAATGTTGATGCTGGAGTTTGGAACAAAGCATTGTGGGATTTTAATTGTCAGAAACTCATGTTCAGTCATCCTCAGGTTTAGTTTTGTTGTTGTTGAGCTGCGATAATTCAGAATCGTTTGGTTTTTTTAAAGAGTGACATAATTATACCACTGCCTTTGAAAATGTGTGATTCATACATGAAGTAGATCATGCCCTGTGACATCCATCCATCCTTTAGGATATGACAAATTAAAATTCATGCTGTCTTCATATCTGGAAGGTTGAGCTGAAGGAGTCCCCAGAACACCTGCTTGAAATTCCATAGTTCCCAGACAGGAAAGCAGAGAGTCTGGGGGTACCTTGGTTTCCTCTTTGATAGAGGTAAACTCCGTTCTCTTCTGCACTTAAAACTTCCATATGACTGTTGAACTGAGAGGAGCTGATATATAGGAACACTCCACATCACAGGAATGGGATGGGTGGGAGAGGGAGAAGAGGGTGGGAGGATGGAACCCGAAGGGGTGGAAAGAGGGCACTGTGGTGGAGATGTAACATGAAGTAATAAACAAACAAACAAACAAACAAAAAATTCCCAACAAACTCGGCAAGGTTCCCCCAGCACCAAAGAAAAAGATGGGTGTCCACGGAGGTACCTGAAAGCATGCAATGCAGGTTCAGCATCTCAAGTACAAAATGACCTTTCCTCAGTACTCTGGCATTCTGTGCACATAGTATAGGATGTTGGCAGAGGTAGGGAGACAGAAAGGGACATATCTCCCAAAGAGGGGCAATTATGACAGATCAAGACAATCAAAACGAATCTCTTGGGGGTAAGAATTAACTAAAGGAAAGTCACAGCAAGCGACGACAGAGTATTTACTAAGCCATGTTTTGAGCACCAAGGGTAAATGTGTTGATCTGACAGACCCCTAGGCAGGCATCATCATCAAGTCCATCTTACAGATGAGACAACTGAGGGTAGGAAAATCCCCTTAGCCAAAGGTGATGAGCTAGTCACAGGACAGGGTTGAAGATGTAGGAGCCTTGCCTGGAGCTGGTGGTGTATGCTGCAGTGTGGCCTACTTTGATTGGGCAATCAGAGGCTAGTCCCTCCCACCATCTGTGAATTGCCATGTCTCCAGGGAAGAAACACATTCAGAGATAGAGAAGTTCAGAGAGCCTGTTGATATTTTCTTCAGATTTCCTGAGATATAAACATCATTAACTCAACAAGTTTTTCCTTATTTACTTGTGTGTCGGGGGAGGGGGGTGCGGGGGGCGAGTGAGTGTGTGTGTGTGTGTGTGTGTGTGTGTGTGTGTGTGTGTGTGTGTGTAAGACCTCAACCTCAAATGTCTAACCCCTTTGAGTCAGACTCTCTCACTGGATATATGGCCTAGACCATTAGCCCCAGGAACCCTCCTCTTCCCACCTCTCCAGCACTGAGATTACCAGCACAGACTACTGAGCATGCTTTCTTACATAGGTTCTAGGGCTCAGGTTCTCATGCCTGCAAGGCAAGTGCTTCATTCACTGAGCTATTACTCCAATCTCCATTTTTATATCACTTTATTTTTAGCTGGTAGATGAAAACAAAAAAAAATGTTACACATATTTATAAGGCATCATGCAATACCTTTATACATGTATTGTGTATTTTTAAAGCATTTTTCTTCATGTCTTTATGGTAGAAACATTCAAAATATTTTACTCTGAGAAATACTTTGGACATTATCTGTGGTTGAATAGTATTCCACTGTGTATACATACCACAATTTATCTATCATCAGTTAGATAATCATCAGTTAAAGAGCATTGAGGTCATTTCCATCTCCTAGCTACTACGAATAGTACTGGGGTCAACACAAGAGTGCTGATCCCTCTTTATACTGATTTAATTTCCTTTGGATATGTTCTCAGGAGTGGGGTGACTGGTTCATAGAATAGCTCTATCCTCAGTTTTCTGTTTGCTGTGATGAGTATACTAGTGTCCATGCCACCAGTCGTGTGTGAGAGGACCTCTCCCTCCACATCCTTGCTACCACTTGCTCTCTTTGGTCACAGTAGAGATGCCCCTGCTTTCTGGGCTGTGGTAATACTTCACTATGCTTTTGATTTGATTTCCATGGTCACAGAGACCTTAACCATTTGTTCTTAATGTAACTGTTGGCCGTTTCCTATGTCTTCTTTTGCAAGATGTCTGTCCAGCTCTATTGCCCAGTTTTTAAAATTGCATTTATTCTTTGACATTTTCATATGTGTATACAATGCATTCTGATTTCTTTTGCCTTCTGCCCTCCATTGTCTCCCTCCTCCTACCTTTATCAGCCCCCTCTACTGCCTACAAGTCCCTTTTTCATATCCATGTGTTTCTGTTTTGTTTGGAAACCAAGTGAGTTTAACCAGGGCCATCTGTATGAACGTGGGTTTGGAACTCTCTGTTGGAGCCTGGTGGGCTCACCAGTGGTTACCCAACAATTGCCCAGTTTTTAATTGGGTTATTTCTGGTTTTGTTATTTATTGTTGTTTTTACTATCAAATTGCTGGAAGTCTTCATGCAGTCTAGGTAAATTAACCCTTTGTTAGAGGTACAGATTCCAACCATTTTTCCCCATTGTGTCCACCATATCATAACTCTGCTGATCAATTCTTTGCTGTGAGTTATCTCTTTAGTTTGATATAATCTTGTCTATTTTTTACTTTTATTTCCTATGTTTTGAGGTAGGTCACATTTAAATAATCTTTGCCTATTTAAATGTCTCAATGCATTTCCCTGTTTTCTTTCTAAAAGTTTATTCCTAGGGTCTTACACTTTAATCCATTCTAGACTATTTTTGTGACTGATGATGGATAACGGTCTAGTCTTGTTCTTCAGCATGTGCGCATCCAATTTTGTCCTAGCACCATTTACTGAAAGGTCTGCCCTCAGCTCAACATATGTTTTATCATCTGTATTAAAACTTGACCCACTATAGATGTGCAGGTTGATTTCTAGACTCTCTGGCATGTTCTGTTAATTATTCTGCCTATGTGTAGCTCTTGTATCCATGATGTTTGGTTACTATGGTTTTTTAGTATATTTTGAAATCAAATAATAGAATATCTTTCTTCTTTTTGGTCAAGATGATTTTAACTGTTTGGGAATTTTTTGATGTCATGCCAATTTTAGGGTTTTTTTTTTCCAGTTCTTTAAAGAATGTCAATGACATTTTAATAGGTTTGCAGTGGATCTACAGACAGCTTTCCATGGTATAAAAAATTTAACAGTACTGATTCATCCAGTGCATGAGCATGGGGTTCCATTGTCTTGGTTGCATATTCCTTTTAGTTTCCTTCAACAAGTCTATACTTTTGTCTTTTAGATTGTGCTGGTTAGTCTCATGTCACCTTGACACAACCTGAAAAATCCCTCCATAACATCCAGCTAGAAAACATTTTATTAATTATTGATTGATGAGGGAGGGCCTAGCCCATTGTGGGTGGTGCCATCTCTGGGCTGGTAGTCCTGGGTTCTAAAAAAAAAAGACTGAGCCAGCCATGGGAACCAAGCCAGCAAGCAGCACTCCTCCATGGCCTCTGTATCAGCTCCTGCCTCTGGATTTCTACCCTGTTTGAGATTCTGTCCTGACTTCTTTCAGTGATGAACAGCAATATGGAAGTGTAAGTTGAATGAAACCTTTCTTCTCCAGCTTTCATTTTGGACATGGTGTCTGATTATAGCAAAGAAACCCTAACTTCGACACAAATCTTTAACCTCTGTGATTAGATTAATCCCTAGGTATTTTTGTAACTAGTATGAATTGGATTACCCTTTGATTTCTGTTTCTTTTTTTTAATATACTACTGGCATATTGCACCCCTGCTGATTTTGCTGTGGTGATTTTGTGTCCTGAAACTTCACTGAACTTCACTGAACTTATTGATTTTCACAGCCTTTTGGTTGAGTCTTTGAATTTTTCTATACACAAGAGCACATAATATGCAAATGGTGTCAAATCTGACTTTTATTTTCCAGCTTGGATGCCCTTCCTTCTTCACTTTCTCTTGCCTGATAACTCTGACTGAAGTGGTGTTGAATACAAGTGGGAACATATACATTCTTTTCCTGGCTTTAGAAAGCTTTCTGCCTTCCTCATTCAGTCTGATGCTCACCGATGCCTTATCATATGTGACCTTTATTATATGAAGTGTGTGATTCCCAGACTTCACTTGCTCAGATATTTTTAATCATGAAGGGATATTTGAATTTTCTTTTTTTTTGTAGGAAATTCACTTTTATTGCCTTTTTTTCTTTTCATTTTTTATAATAATTTATTTTTTATTTCTTCAAGTTACATCTCAATCACAATCCCCTCCCTACTCCCCCCTCCAGTCCCACCCTTCCCCCCCCCCCCCCCCCACCCCCCCCCCCCCCTTTCCCCTTCCTTTTTTTTTTTTTTTTTAGTTTAAGGTATTTCTTTTTTCCCCCCAACAGCTCTCCCTTTCAGTTCAAAAAATGATTCTTTTTCTTATAACTATAAATACAATACAAAACAACAGAAATAAATAGGCCACAATTATAAGAGTTATATGGCTTAGCATACATTCCCAATGTCCAGTCCATATGTAATTGGCACCTGACTTTGAATTTTCTTTGATGCCTTTTCTATATCTGTTTATATGACTGTAAACTTTTATATACATGTAAAACTTCTCTAAGCAGAACATTTGCCATAGGAAGGTAAAGATATCTGGAATTTTTTTTTAAAAAGGAAGGAGTCTATATTTTTGGAGTTTCGAGTATGTTTAATGTATATTACATACATTCATGTCACCATCCAATGAATGAGGGACCCTGGAAAAAGAACCTGCCTTCCCCAAGGCCATGTAGCACACAAGTGTTCAATGTCTTTCATGTGCTTAGCCCTATATTGCTTGCTCTAACTGCTGTGACACACTGGCTTTCTAGTGATGGTCTCACTCTGACCTTATTCTCAGTTATATAGCAAGTGCTTATGGCACTGTCCAGGTTACATGATCAGATGCAGAACTAGGCCTTAAAAACCCCCCATTGTACTGGGCACTATATAAGCTGGCACACCTGAAAAGGACTTAGTTCTCTCAACCTATTGAAAAGACCAGTCTTACCCTGGGGGTGATTTCTACTGTATCAAGCCCCTCCATGTAACTGTACAAAGCTATAATTGTCAAGTTGAGCCTTACAAGAGACCCATACTCCTCAAGCAGCAGACCATGCATTTCTTCTTACACAACTCACCCCAGTCTTCCCTCCACCACTGGTAAAATTACAATCATTAATCTCAATGAAGAGAAATATCAGACTCTGATTCCCTCACCATGGGTCCCCATTATTCATACTTTAAATATCTGGTAGCACTAGATGACAAGTGTAGAAATGAGTTACCAGGAGAGGAAAGGAAGGAGTGATAGGCGCTGTTTTTCTCTACGTAGGTGGCCACACTCGAAATGCTTACCTACCTGTTGCCTTGCAGAGTCGGGATCTAATGCAGACTTGACTCTTGCTCTCCACAGAGAACTGATTCCCTGCCATTGACCTTCACGGTAGTGTGCATTTGCACACCTCACCTTCTGCCAAGAGCATCTTGTTGGACTTTTTCTGAAGGTGAACAATCTTAAACCCTTTAAAGACCCATGCACTTCCACTTCCTGATCCCTACAGCCAGAGGAACATACCAAATGTATGTCTTGTGGGTAATTCTGCCCAACTCCCCTAGATTCCTGGTTTACACAGGCCTCCCAGAGAGTAAGAACCAGGCTTCTGTGGTCTTCTCTGAGCAATCCTGGGCAGTTCAGGCAGTACACTCCCCGCCAGATCTATTTAAGGTGCTATTGTCAGGAGATAGAGGAGGGGAAGGACAAGGCAAACAGCTGAGATCAAAGAAATGCTTTTCAGCTTAGGTTTCGGTGCACGAACAAGCTCCACCTGGCTAACCACAATAGTGTGCACTCTTGCTTGAGACACCGTTGATAAGTGTGACATAACAGAAACATGTCATCATTGGACCAGACTGCAAGTGCAAATGGAATGTCTGTTGCCAAGACGCTAGGAGCAGGCTTGACAATGGCATAAAGAGCCAGAATCACTATCCTCTCAAACTGGGGATACTGATCCCTGTAATACCATGTCATATTTTGGCTCTGTGTCTCAGTTTTCTCCTTCATAATATTAGAATGGCACAAGTAAATTTGTGTGGTCATGTACAGCACACACACACGCATGTGCATACATGCACAGGCAGTCACAGAGAAGGGGAGGACAGAGAGAGAAAGTTGTGCTTTAAGGTACTAATAATATAAGGGTGGCAGGAAATGTTCATGAATGAAAAAGTGAAAGGCTCTGGGAAATTAAATTATTATTCACAGGCCATCCTGCCCAAGTGCATGAGTGCATGTCTGAGGTCAGGTTCACATATTGTCATCTTCTAGAAGTAGGACAAAACACTATCTTAAAGCAGTGAAACCAATCTGGACCTTACGTTGCCACAGATCTCTTTCTGGTGATCTTACAGCATTTCTAGTAGGATTTCCATTCCTGAATCTTTCTGGAAGGCTAAAAGGACAAGGGTTTATATAAGCAAGCCACTCAAGAGGCCCAAGTCAAGAGACTATAGTCCAAAGGAAGGAACTGACACCTCCTCAAGGGCAATAGAGCATGGAGGGGTTGGTGGGATGTCTCTAAACTCGTCGCCTCCTCCTACCAATTAGAGAGCTTCTGAAGAAAATAAGAATGTATTTGTTACTTTTCTTGTTGTTATGGGAAAAAAATACTCGACAAAAGCAACATAAGGGAAAAAAGGTTATTTCGCTTCACAATTTGAGGGTACAGTCCGTCATGACATGGAGTGGTGGCACACTCCTTTAATCCCAGCATTCAGGAGATAGAGACAGGTGAATCTCTATGAGTTCAAAGCCAGCCTGGTCTAAAAAGTGAGTTCCAGGACAGCTAGGATTGTTACACAGAGAAACTCTGTATGGAAAAACTGAGACAGAGAGAGAGAGAGAGAGAGAGAGAGAGAGCAATGCTGGTGTTCCACTTGATATCACCTTTTCCATTTAGTCCAAAACTCCAGACAACAAGATGGTGCTACTTCTAGGTGAGTCTCCTCTGTTCAGTTAAACCTTTTATCAAACAGCCTCTTAGACACACCCATAGTGTGTCTCCATGGTGATTCTAAATTCCATCAACTTGAGAACCAAGGTTAACCATCATAACCTTCAAGGACTTGGGGGAGAGTTAAAGGAGTTAATAAAACTTGCCACATGGTAAATGCTAATACCAACGGTAGCTGGAAGCTATTACTCGCTCGGCATACAAGGCAGCCCAATAAAAAAGAATTAGGAAATTTTCTTGGCCCTGGAAGTCCATAAGGTTTAAGGAGGAGAAAAAAGAGTGAACATGAGTATCCCCTGGCATGAGTAAGCAATCAGAATTAACTTGGATCTATTTCATTTGATGTTCTGCTTTGATTTGGTGTGTATCGTTTAAACTCTTTTTTAAGTGAGAAATATCCCTTGCAAGTTCATACATTTGAATACTTGGCCCCTAGATGATAGCACTGTTTTGGAAGGTTGTGAGTCTTTTAGTAAAGTGGGGTTGGCTAGTGGAAGTGAATCAGTCCTTAAGAGTTACAACCCTGCCCTGCCACTTTCCAGCACCTTTCTGCTCCCTGATCTACCTGATATGAATAAGTTGTGTCTCATACTCTGTCACTGTGGATGAAGTTACTTCAGCTGCCATGCTGGTCCCCATTATAATGGACTATGCCCTCTGAATCTGTGAGCTGAAATAAATCCTTTCTTCCCCTTAATGTTCTTCTTTCTGGTGTGTTGCTGCAGCAATGAAAAAAAAATTAATGTAGAAGGGATTTAGTTTGTCGGGATTTCTGTTCAGTGACTGGTATCTTTTATTCAGTCATAGTTGCTGCTGGGGTGGTGGGGTGTGATAGGGGAGCTAGATGGAGGTGTCAAAAATGAGCAATGATAAAAAATTAACATTAGGAAATGCTTTCAAGTTTATATGGCATATTTATACCCAACAGCTCATTTGCCCCTCAAAGCAATGCATGGAGATGGGCCAGACAAGAAACTTCACATACAGCTTAGTACACACAGATGGAAAGAGTGTTACTGCAAGGAATAAGGAAGGAAGATAAGGAAACAGGAGATTATGGAGCAGTTATCATATAATACAATCTATTTAAAGGTTCTGTGGTAAGTGGCTCCTGAACTATATGCCAAAGAGAAAGAACCAAATAAATGAAATTTCCTGCACTTGGGGAAGCTCACTTCCCTGTAATGGGGAAATACAGATAGGAGGCCAGCCTTTGCTCTTGGTAGATGCATAGGGCCAACCCAAGTAATCAAGGGGGTCCTAGGAAGGAAGTAACAGATAACCTGGCAAGGCCTGAAGGAGAGTTAGCCAGAATGCCGAGAGGTGGAGAGAGACTGCCCAGGCATCAGAAGAAGCTAAGCACAGGGCAGAAGGGCAGTCACTGTTGCCATTTGGAGATTAGAATAGGTTCAAGATCCCTAGAGCCAAGGTGAGAGGCAAGGAAGAGAGAGGCAGGGCATGACGTAGACAGATGGAAAGACTCTGGTTGCAGTCACTCAGTGTCCTGCAGGTCATCTTAAAGAGGTGAGATGTTTTCCTGTGGGTGATGGGGCACCTTAGATCATTCTGGCAGCTGTGTGGGAGATGGAATAGAAGCAATGACAAGAGTTTAAGCTGAAGGCAGGGAGTCCAATGCAAAGGTCTGGGAAATACTAATAAAGCGTAAGCAGGACAATGGCCACCAAGATGGAAGACCCAAGTTGGCAGAAATTGGAAACTGCCTGGATGTGAAGAGGAGAACCTTTGGCAGTCACCTTGGGAGGCAGTGAAAGGGGAAGCTGTTGGGGGGAAGAGGGTGGAAGGGTGGGACAGGAAGGGGGAATAGGGAAGGGTTTGTGACTGAGATGTAACTTGAAGAAAAAGAAATAAAGTATTTAATAAAAAATATATATAATGGATGGAAATTTCACACAACAAACCTCTAAAGACTCAAAAGACAGAGCTACAAGTTGTTAAATGTCGCTTTTTTTTAAATTTTATTATTGAAAAAAAAACCAAAACAAAACTCCTGTTGGATGCTTCAAGATGGCATGTAAAAACAGCCTACTCAGATGAAGATCCATGGGCTCCATAAACTCCTACTCAGCTTCTTCAGACTTGTGACACTTTTTAAAAATATGAGGGAGAAAAAAAATAGGTGAAGGGAGAGTGGCATTTTGTGCCAATCACTTTACAAATAACCTGACTACTGATGGGAAAGTAGATCTTGAAAAAGCCCAATTCATCAATAGAGCAGAGGTCAGACTCCAGTAAATAAAAGAAAATTGTGATAATTGCTGATAAAATGCAGCTTTTGTCATTTCATTTATGCATTTCAATTGCAATTAGATTAACAAGGATTTCAAGGGGGAGAAATTTCCATTGCAAACTACTTTTCAGATTGAACAGGCAGGGAGTTTCAGAAATAGCTCAAAATCTACAAGCAAGGGGCCCAGAGGGACAGCCAGGGCCAGGTCGTTATTTCCATAATCTTCAAGTCACAGCTCCAGTGAAGAGGTTTCCTGGGGTGCTGAGAGGAGGAGGGGGAGTCCATCAACCTAATTGTGACACAAGCAATAAATGGGTACACTGCCTGTAGGAAATTTAAAGACAGCAAAGAACCCAAAAGTCAGAAAGCTTAATGATCCCCATATTCAAGCAATTCTAAACATTATCAATGATGTAAGATTCTTCCCAGGGGCCCTCTCCTACCATAGCCTCTCCTGAAAGCCAGTATTTCTAAATCGAGGAACGTTTCGATCAAATGAGGCTACAGTATTTGATAGACAGACACCATTCAGTCACCCATCCATTTACCAATTTAGTAGATATTATCCCCTCTTTGTCATTATCCTACTAGGTAGCAAATTTTATTCCTATTTTATAATGAGAATCCCAGGGTCCTGAAAAGTGAACAGACTTATCAAAAGAGAAAATAAAATCCAAATCATAGACAAAATCTAAGAGTTGAATCGTAGACTACTTGAATGTCATAACCTACGATTTTTTCCATCTTATCAGCTCACTGACCACAGCTGCTCCTACACATTAATTGCTCTTTATTCAGGGTCTCATGCTGGACAGGTTCCACTTGAGTCACCCAGGGTTCCTTCAGGAACATCTGGGGTGAAAGTTCGTGATAGAGAGTTTTTTAAGAGTCCAAATATAAGGCTTAAAAAAAAAGACATATAGTTTCCTCAAATTGGTATTTTTGTATCAATACTTAAAATGGGAAAAGAGATATTTCTATGCCAATGAAAGAAGGAAGGGAGTTAAGAAGAATCACAAAGGGGGAAATAGTTTGTTTTCCAGTGCACTGAGATTTGGAGACCTTATTCTTTTTTTTATGTTTATTTATTACTTCAAGTTGCATCTCCATCACAGTCCTCCACCCCTCCCATTCCACCCTCCCACCCTCTCCCCCTTCTCCCACCTATCCCACTCCTACCCCCATCCACATGTTGAAAAACCATAACATAAAAATATAAATTGTGTATTAACTGCAGAAATCATATTTTCATAAACACTCAGGTAAAGTATAGTTGCTGTTACTTGGTTTCCCATCATTATGACCAAATAACTGAGCAAAATCACTTAAAGGGCAAGGGACGTACAATAGGTCTGGCTGTCTGGCTCCACCCAAATGCAGGAGGGCAAGGAGATGGAGAGCCAGGGCACCTCAATCATGGTATCTAGAAAGTTGTCTTCCCCCTTTTCGTCTATCTGGAGTCTCAACTTGTGGTAGTCATACCGGCATTTAAGGTGGGCTCTCCACTTGGGCAATCCTCACAAGCAGCTATGTTTTATCAATTTTCTAGGCATTTCTCAAGCCAATCAAGTTGACAACCAGATTTAACCAGCACAGATCATCTAAATTACCTGAAGGGGCTCCCTCAGCAATTCTACCCTGCAATCCATTGCCTAGCCTCCAAGGCTTTCCTTTAAAGTCTTCCTGCTTGCTTCCGTAATTCTATAGTGCATATATTTGGCATTTTGTATTGGCACAAAACCAGCACTGTATATGAGCAGTAGCTTCCCCAACTTGGACCCTAGTTGAAGTTGCCTCTGAGTACCTGGGTGATAAATCTGGGGAAAGACTTTCCTGGGTGATTGGGTGAAAGTACAGTACCCCAGGGACACTCTCTTTTAAAGGGAAAACCTTCAAAGTGAATTTTACACCCTGGAGTCTTCTGTGGGTAGGGGGTCTCACCAGTTCCTAAAGTGGCTTTAAGGGAACCTTACCTATTATTCCAGTGCTTGGAACATATTTAATGATAGTAAACACTAATTTAACAATTAAGGCCCCTTTGTCTGCCAGTTTGTGTGTATGTGTGTGTGCACATGTGTGTGTATGCACACGCATGTGCGTGCATGCATGCACATATGCACAATATGTGCATTTCCTTTTTGGCTAATCTTCATATTTTCACATATTCCCATTCTGCTTATTGTTCCTAAGTTATAAATATCCAGCGTCCCTAATGCTACACCACCTTGAAATTCCTCCAGCCCAATAAGCTGGGCCATCATCTTTGACTTTGGCCTCATTCAAATTATCAGGATTCTAGTAAATGTAGATGAATTCTTGACCAGGCTGTAATTCAAATGGTCCTTACTCCAATCCCATCAGAAAGCTGGCCACACACTATATGATAGCTATATTGTTATTGTCATTCTGGTCTTCCAAATCCCCACAAGCATATTTGACTGTTCTCACTACATTCTGGGTTCTTCAGTCTGCATCTCCAGACCCCTTGAAATTCCTCCTCTAAATCTTTTCCAGAGGCTTGAGAATACCATAGTCAGGTTACTCCCAGCACTCCACTGTGACATAAATTTTATATACTAATTAGAAGTTTTCTATATTAGTTAGGCCAAAATATCTGACAGAAACCACCTAATGGACACACCTCCAGACACACAGCTTCAGCAGGATTCAAGCAATGGGTGCTTTCTCTTATGCAGTTGATCAGGCACCCTGACAGTGAAATCATGTGGCATAAGTCAGTTGGTCACATCCCAAGGGACCATGAAGCAAAGAGCAAAGACACAGAATCCAGGAGGGACCAGGTACAGTTTCCAAGCCTAAGTGACCAGTTCCTAGAGTTAGGCCCCACCTCCCAAAGGTCTTACAGACTTCCCAAAGACCACCATCTAGGAAATAAACATTCAAAGCAAAAGCCTGTGAAAGACATTTCAGATTCAACCCCTACCAAGTACATAAAGCAACAATTATAAATCGGTGTGAATGGCAACTGATGTATAGAGATGCAGTTAGCAAAATAACATTAAATAACCATGCCAATGTTTAAATAAAGACCAGGTTTTTGTATAGTACTGAAACTGGGTTATTAATTTAGACTAAAGTTCTGTAAACTGAAGTAATAACTTTAATTTTTAAATGACTCTAAGGAAAGAATTTAAAATAAATAGTACAAAAATTAGAAACTAATCAAAACTATACATTAGAAAAATGTAACTATTGTCAAAGAAGACAGTAACGGACAAATTTAGAGTAAAAATGTATGATATATATATATATATATGTATATACATGAGAAAAAGCAAAAATAGCCCTCTAATATCAGAAAACATTAAGTGTTAATGGACTAAACTCTCAGATTAAAACATAGAATTTTTTTAAGATCCACTGTATACTGCCCAAAAAAGACTCACATTAGGCTAAAATGCTAAAGTGAAAGAATTCTAAAATATGCCCACAAACAACCAGCTTTACTTTCAATAATGTATATAGAACAACTAGAGATAGAAAAAGAAAACTTGCCCAACTCTATAAACTAACCACATCTATACAGAATTTGACACTCAACAGTAGCAAAAAAGGTTCTTCTCAAGCTCATATGAAGCAGTTTCCACCGCTTAGGTTATAAAAGAAGTCAATAGAAACTCTAAAAAGTTGACCTCATATAGCCACCATAATGAGATAAAATTACACATAGGTAGCAAGAATTAATATGGAATATTCATAAACATAGATCAGAGATACTCAACTAGAAGATGAAAGAAGTCCCAGGAACATTAGAAAATGCTTTGAGATAAATAAAAGTGAAAAAACAGCACACTAACACATAATAATATATAACACATAATAAGAATAAGAATATAGTGAAAGAAGTACTTAATAGAAAACTTATCCCTTTAAATGCCTACAATAAAAAAAAAAAACAAGAAAAATCTCAAATAAGTAATCCTTGAAGAGCTGAAGAAAGAAGACTAACTCTACCCAAAACTACCAGAAGGAAGGAAATATTAAGATGAAAACAGAGATAAAATACAAAGCAAAAATATCACTATGGACAATCAATAAAACAAAATAATTTTTCTTTGAAAATACCAACAAAATTGATAAATCTCTAGTTGAACTGAGAAAGAGAAAACTGAAATTATTAAAATAAAATAAAATTATGAACATTATTACCAATTTAACAAACAAAACAAGGTTTATAAAAGAATATAATAAATTTCTGTGTGCTAATAAATTGGATAACCTACATGAAATAGTCACATGCCCAGAAGTATCAAACAAGCAAAACTTACAAAAGAGGAAATGGAGCCTGTGTTAGACCTAGAAGTAGGTTTAATCAGTAATGAAAAAACTCCACAGAGACCTTGTCAAGGTACAGACACCTGTAATCCCTGGGGAGGCTGAGATGGGAGAAAAACGAATGTAGTTTCAGCCCAGGCAATACAGTAACTTCAAGCAAGTCTAGGATACATAGCTAGACCCTATATGTACATGAGAGGGAGGGCGGGGCGAGAGGCTGGAAGCCAACTGCTTCACTGGTGAACTGTGTCAAACACCTACAGATGAATTAAAACAAGTCTTTCTCAATATCTTTCAAAATTAAAGGAGTAGGAGGGGTGGAAAGAGGACACTGTGATGGAGATGTAACCTGAAGTAATAAACATTTGAATTCTAATTTTGAACCCTGAGAACCTATATAAACCAGGAGCGTGAGTCTGTAATTCCAGTGTTCCTACAGTGATATAAGAGAAGGACACAGGACAATCCTCCCAAGCTAGTGATCCAGATAGGCTGGCATGTACAACAGAGAATAAAAATAGAGCCTTCCTCAGATAGATCAGCACCAACACCCAGGTTTGTCCTCTGACCTCTATGCACATGCCATGACTTGATCTGTACTTGCACTTACACACATGCATATGTAACACATATGCACATCCATCATAAATACACACAAACAATGTAGAAAGAAACTTAAGAGAAAACTAGTATAGGACGGTGTGTCCTTCGATAAAAAGCGCTTATGGTAAATGTATAACTAGCATCACACTTAGTGGTAACAGTCATACACCACCTCATCTCCCAAGGTCACGCACAGTTTCACCTGTTCTATTTAACATGGTATGGGTGTCATCAGATAAGAAAAAGGCTTAAGAGGCCTTTTTAAGACCCAGGTCATAAAGAAGGAAGTAAAGTCATGCATTTTTGTAGATGGCATCTTATAGAACATACTGAAGAGACTACTTTAAAAACTTTTATAACAAATTATTTCAGCAAGATTGCAGGATATACAATCATTATACAAAAATCAATTGCCATTTTCCTACAACTTGCAATAAACAATGAGTTCACGCTGCATCCCCAAAATTAGATTAAGAAAGCAATTCCATCTACAAGGCAGAAAAAAAAAACCAAAATGTATGGGCACGCATTTAACAAAATTGCAAAATGTTGCAGAAACAAACCTAAAAAGATGGGAAGACATCCCACATTCATGGATCAGAAGACATCGCTAGGAGTATATTTCCCCTAATTTAATTTATAGTTTTTATACATTTTCAGTCAGAGTCCCAACCAATTTCTTTGTAGAAACAACTAAGAACAGTCGAAATAAGAGAAAGGAGAGGGACAGAAAGAGACAGAAAGCATACTCCCTGATGTCAAAAACTTATCACAAAGCAATGACCAGAGTGTGGCCATTTTCAGTGATAAAGGGATACATCAGCGAGACAAAATTGAGTGTCAGGAATGAGCCATGAATCCAAAATCAACAAATTTTCAGCAAGGATACTAACCTCATTTAATGGATAAAAAAAGCATCCTTTCAAGTGGTGCTGGAACTACTGGATTAATACAAGGGATAGTTTTTAAATGCTGACTTTTACTTTAGAAGGAAATCAGTGTGATATCATTATGATCCCTGATGGCCAATGGGTTCTTAAACATGATGAGCCAAACCCAGGACAGAGAAAGAAGCAGGTTTGCCTTGATCAGCACTGGAGGATGAAACACTATGAAGAAAGTGGAATGACTACCTGCAGAATGAGAGGAAACTATTCACAAACCAAACATTTAATAAGCATTTAGTATCTCGAACATATAAGAAATAACTCAACAACATGATTTGTTTCTTACAATGTGCAAATGGACTTGGTAGATGACAGCCAATCATCCAAATGATTAACAGTTGATGTGCATTTCATAGTGCACATGAGCCTTGAAAACATGGGAAGAGGAAGCCAGAAGGATGAATGGTGATCGAAAGACAACAAATATGCAAATATGCCTCTATGCAAAACATCCAGAGTCGACAAATCCGTAGTGACTGAAAAAGACTATTGGCTGTTAGGGGAGCTGAGGGAGGAGGTAGGATGGATGCTGAATGGATATAGGTTTGCTCTAGGTGTGATATGATTGGACAACATTGTAGCAAACTGAAGGCCAGTGACTTTTGCACATTGACAGAGTTAGATAGGCAGGTAGGAAGGAAGTGAAGGGGGGAGGAAGGAAGGAAAGGCTGAGGAGGTAGCAAAAACAAATTTTAAATTTGTGAACATTTCAAAAAACCAAGGATTAAGTTTTAAAGAATAGTAGCAACAAATTCCTGTGCACATGTCATGTGTATGTTTGTATAAACTAGTATAAATGATGAGCTTCTCAAAGATAAGTAAAATCAACCACAGAGAAAGTCTAAAAATGTGGACAGAACAAGCAATGCAAGATGACCTCTACTTGCAAAATAAATAAATAAATAAATAATTCAACCCCTAGAAATTAAAATGAAGCAAATTAAATGGATCTACAATATTTTCAATCCCTTCAAATTTCTATCCCAATAATAATAAATAGCAAAAAAATTATCCTACTCCATTGCTTGTAAAGCATAAACTGTTGCAATCTGTGAAGGAATTTAACAACATGTATCAAGAGCCTGACACCATGCAACATTATGCTGAACTCAAAAACAAGTGACGGAAATAGACATGGGACAAAATAAAAAGACTCTTTTCACTGCAATGTTATTATTTTTTAAATTATTGAAAAAACATTTCAAAAATGAGTGTTAAAAAGCAAAACAATCAACCCAAATCTGATCTTGTAGTAATAACCATCATTAAAAACAAGGTGATATTTCATCCTGCCTCTGGAGCTGTAGACAGAAAATGGGTAGGTGGGGTTCTTTGGAAAGCACAGGCAGATGGAAATAGCATTGAGCGGAGTCACTCATAACGGGGTAACTAGGAAAACAAGCCATTTTTATGTATTTATACATTGAAAACACAGACATCGACATTAAACTGGAGAGAGATGATTTTTTCGCCATACAGATCTCATTTATATAACAATCCCTTCAAAAACAGCACATTATGACTGCAAGACAGTTTTCACATTAACTGGCTTGGAACAACAGCCACTCAGTGCCTAGCAGTGGTCTCGGGGTCAGGAATGGGATATGAGGCTGGCTGGCCGGAATAAGTGTCGGTAATCTCAGCTCTTGAGCAGGAAGATCAAAAGTTCAAGGTCATCCTTTGCTTCCTAGTGAGTTCTTAGCCAGTCAGGAATACTTCAGACCTTATCTTAGAAATCACAAGCTAAAACTAAAACAAGCAACAACCAAAAACTGGTTTTGTGTTGTTTAAGTTTTGCTGTTGGGGACTAGGGTCAGGGTGGGTGTCTGCTGTTGAAATCCTCTTTTTCCTCCAGCTCCTGGTGGCCTCTGAGATTGTCACATAGATGGCTGACTTCTTTCTATGGTCAAGTCCATGCCCGACTTTCCCTCTGCTTGTAAGGATCCTGGTCATACTGACTTTGTATCTGTCCCTATGACCTCATTTAAGTTCTGTAAGGACCCTGTTTCCAAAACGGTCACTTTCTGAGGTAATGGAAACTAGGGGTCCAATTTATCCACTCAGAAGGACAAAATTCAGTAATGAGTATGAAAATAAAATAAGTCTCCTTCCAGAAAAATATTTTTAGAAGATTTGAAAATTGCTAGTCTATGTTTTCTAATACGGTCTTAAACAATATTGAATGATTCGTTGCTATGAAAATGAGAAAATTAGTACTTCTACAATTTTCCCTCTGCCTCTGTCTTCTTTTCCTCGGGGATGTTACTCTATCAATATTTATAATATATAAGTTCTATGGTATAATAGTATAAATTCCCATAATTTGACAACCATTTTCAACAAATAGGGAACCATTTTATTTAAGAATATTTTGTTTAAAAAAAGAATATTTTGTTTTAAATATTTTTTTTTAAAACTGATTGAATACTAATCCGCATTCTTACCAAGGCATCTTTACTGGTGGAATTTTATGTATTGGTTCATCTTATAGTGAATTCAATTTCATCAGAAAACTATTTTTTAATATTTATTTCTTACTTCAGGTTACATCTCCATCCTCCATCGCAATGTCCTCTTTCCACCCCTCCCACTCCCATCCTCCACCCCCTAACCCTTCCATCCCACTCCTCTGGAGTGGAGTGTCCCTACATAACAGTCCCCCGCCCCATTTCAGCAGTCATATGAGGGCCAAGAGCCTCCTCATACACTGGGGCCCACAAGGCAGCTCCACTAGGGCAAAGTGTCTCACTGACAGGTAACAAAGTCTATGTTCATGTTCCCTTTGGTGCATTGGTTGTAGTATAGTTATCCTGTACTATATGGCTAAAATCCGATATAAGTGAATAGATGCCATGTGCATCCTTCTGAGTCTGGGTTAGCTCACTCAGGATGAGCTTCTCTAGTTCCATCCATTTGACTGCAAATTGCATGATTTCATTGTTTCTGGTAGCTGAGTAGTATTCCATTGTGTAAATGTACCACGGTTTTTTATTCCATTCTTTGGTTGAGGGACATCTGGGTTGTTTCCAGTTTCTAGTTATTACAAATAAGGCTGCTATGAACATAGATAAGGAAACTTCCTTGTGATTCGGTGAGGAATCATTTCTGGATGACCACATGTAAAAGAATGAAATTAGAGCCATAATTATCACCTTGTACAAAACTTAAGTCCAAGTGGATCAAAGACCTTAACATAAGGCTGGACACACTAAATCTACTAGAAGAGAAAGTGGGGAAAACCCTCGAACTCATCGGCACAGGTGACAACTTCCTGAACAGAACACCAACAGCTCAGGATCTAAGACCAACAATCAAACTATTTTTTTTTAAACATAAGATTTACATAAGTTCTGAACTGTGGCCTATGGACCACATGTTCCCTGGGATAGTTATCAACTTGATCCAACAAGGCATAGGCTTGCTTAAACATCATGAGGATTGGGCATGTAGCTCATGTGGTAGAATGCTTGTCTAACACGCATGATCCCCTGGGTTCTGTCCTCAACACCACATAAAGACATAAACTTGGCATGGTAGCACATGTCCACAATTTCTGTTTGCCTGTATTTCTACTTGAGGGGTAGAAGCAGGAGAATCACAAAACAAAGGCCATCCTTGGCTATATAGTGAATTCTTAGTCATCCTAAAGAATATTTTGCTAAGACTAAAACAAAGAAAAGCAAATGAGATTTTTTGGGTTTTTTGCAAGTTTTTTGTGACTCAATTGTATGATTCTCCAGCATCAACTTTGGAAACAACAGTGATGTCACAATATCATAGTATTGTACCTGCCCATAGATTAGTTGTTTTTGTGTTCCTAATACCTTGAAAATACACCATTTCTCTCATGAACTTGTATATAAAGTATCCTTTAGTTGAGCACAGCGCCCTGTGCTTGACCCTGCAGACATGACTCCAACATGGCCTAACTTGGGTTATGTCTTTTCAACTCATGCTATTTATGACGCCAGTTAGCTGGGTTTAAATTGAGTAGTTTTCTCTGGAAAAGCAATTGTTATATTTTATTTTCTGATGTTTGTTCTTCTGCTATTTCGTTTATTATTGTTGTTGTTACTATTAGTGTACTTGTGTGGGTACAGAATGTGTGTTGTGTAATGTGTATGTGTGTGAGTGAGTGGGTGTGTGGGTGAGCGAGCAAGTGTGCCGTGGCACGTGTGTGGCATTCAGAAGACAATCTGAGGGAATTCACGCTATCCTTCTACCTTCTTAGGGCAGGGTTTCTCCTGTTGTTTCTGCCCTGCTGTGGATAGCTGGCCCAGCTCTCCCTTCTTAGCCTCCAATCTCTCATAGGAGTGCTCAGATTACGGGTGTACACCACCGCATGGGCTTTTTCATTGGTTCCAGGGAACATGCTTAGGGTTTCAGGCTTGCCTAAAATGTGCTTTTACACACGCGCTGTCTTCAGGCCTGGATGATTTTTTTTTCCCCTTATGTATCCACAATGAGTGGTCAGGTACAACAGGGTTTAGTGTCTGTGTAGTCGTTTCCTAGCAACACGTCAGGCTCCGCTTTATTAGCTTCTAGCGTCAGGTGTGTTTGTAGAGAAGTCTGAAGTCAGCTTGACTTCTCCCCTTGAACTTGTCTTACTTTTCTCTGTTTGGTTGCCAGAATGGTAATTTCTTCATTCCTGGAACTTAGTAGGAGCAGTGTCTCCTTCACGTTATCTGATCTATTTCGCTGGGTTGCACTTTGCCCTTTCAGTCCTTGAAGGATAGAAGGAAATGTGTCTTACACCTCACGTGTGGCCCCTCAGCAGAGCCACCATGCTCCTTGTTTTTAAGCTGCCCCTTCACTCAGGACCTTACTGTCTGTCCTTGTGAGCAGCTTTCACTGTTATTTCAGCAAACCTTTTTTTTTTTCCTGTGACAGTATAATTTTCAGCTGTCTGATTTAGTTATTTTTGTTTGTAATTTTTTTATTTCCACAATACTGTAGTTTTTCATCAATTCTCTAAGTTGGTTATCTCATTTCTGTTGAACCTGTTTCATGGAATTTAGGATGTTAATGTTCTTCCAGTGCAGTACAATAGAGCGGTTTCCCTTATTCTTTGAGATGTATTTCTTCATTGTTGAGTTTTCCTTTATCCTTTGTAAATAATTTTTTCTTCCTTTCCTCCTTTTTTTTCGTCCCTTTACTCTTTCCCACCCATATTCCTTCCTTTCTTAAGGAAAGGATGAAGTGAGGACTATAGTACCTTTATTCAGCCATCGCATGGCTTCTTTGCTTGTCTTGAGCAGTTCTGAAGAGGTTCTCTGTTTCCTAGCTCCTTCTTGTAATATCCAATACCTGTTTTTGTCCCTGCTCCAAAATGATGACTATAGTATGTCAAGAGTAGAACCTTCTCAATAGATGAAGATATTACTTTCCAGCATGTATTACAGCATGAACATAACATCCCAGAAATGTGGTGAACCAGGAAACCATCAAACCTACTGTAGATAGTAAGTGCAGGCTAAGAGGTCTCCCCTGGACAGTTTGCTCACACTTTCACATATGACATCACCCCTACCTGGCTTCTAACCTGGTGTGTTTAGGTTAAAATACCACCATCAGAGTCAGAATATTTTCTTGAAGTTTGGCACATGAAATGAAAACTCTTTCTTATTGATTGCTAAGGGTTTGGGAGGGGTGGGGAGATGAGCAGATTTTTAATTAGCTACTATTTATTTAGTCAAGAATTAGGGTGGACCAATTGTGCAGCTGCTGTAGTTAGAGTTGTTCTATGTAATTTAATTAAATGAGTGAAGAAGCAAAGAGTATCCAAGTTTTCAATAACAGAAGATTGCATGGATAAACTAGAATAGACCTTTATAGTTGAGTATTAGTCATGAAAATATATTTGAATTCAAATGAGAAAATAAAGTTTTCACAATAGTTTAAACAGTGATAGAACCATATGTGCAACATGATATAGTTATACTTGGATTAAATATCTAACCAAGCAGAATAAATCAGCAAACACAGTTTTAAGCCCTGAAGACCCCACAGTGGCCATTACTCTGGGCAGTTACTTCACCTCTTCAAAGTTTGATTTCAGCCAAAGAGAAACTAAGAGCATTTGAAACAAAGAAAATGTGTTTAAAGAATTCCTTGCTGGAACTGGAGAGATGGCTCAGAGAGTAAGCACATTTACCACTCTTCCAGAGGACCTGGTTTCAATTCCAAGCACCCACATGGTGACTCGCCGCAACCACCTGTAACTCCAGTCTGTGGGAATCCAGTCCTCTCTTCTGGTTTCCATGGCCACCAGACATACATGTGGTATATGTACACATGTAGGCACAGCATCCATATGCATAAAAAATTAAAAAAATTTAAATTTAAAAAAGAGAACTCTTTATATAGTAGATAGAAACCTAAGAAGGAAAGTAGAGGTGATTGAAAGTGGCCACAGGTCAGAAACATAGTATCCTGCCTCCAGCCAGTGCTACCCAACAATTAGCTCAACCCAGAAGAAGACAGTTCCTGCTACAAGGAAGGGAAGATACAGTATCCAGAGGTGAGTGTGAAAGCAAACAGACTCCAGTCAACACGGTCTCCTCCCAAGTCAGGGCTCATTGGGGAAATAGCAGGTCTAAGGAGAGCATCAGTACTGGACTTGTCCAGGAAGGGATTAATAACTTTGGAGATTAACAAGGGGCATCTCAGGAGGATTATCCAGCTAGAGACCAGGAGAGAGTTGAGGCAAAGGCTGATGCTGACTCAGAGTCCCTGGGAAGAGTCATTGTTCACACTGACTCACACAGCTTACTGTCAGTGCTCTGATTGTGAGTCCCCACCATCCTTTCTCCACCTAGAAACCCTCAATAGACTGAATGCAGAAGTATCTCAAATAGAGGCAGTGAGAACAAAGCTGTGAGGCCCTGCTGGCACCCCTGGAAACCATGACACCCCTAGCATTTAGGATTTCTTAGCAATCTGCCTCATCCCCTTTTCCCTCTTGTTCTTTACAACTGCCGAATGAAGTGTGGGATCATAGCCACCAAACAGCCTCCTTATTAGCATCAGAACTATAGTCAAAACACATTATGCTTGGCTAATACATTTATTTTTTATGTAATGGAAATGCCATCAAAGCACAGTTAATCGGAATTGAATTAAATCATAATTGGAGCTCTTGTGCACAAGGAAGAGAAATTATTCTTTATTGTGGCAGATGGAAAATGCACCCGTTACAATTTACTTTTTAAGCAAAAAGCCATTCTTACCCAGAGGAGTGCATCCCAGAAGCACTGGATGCCAGTGTCACCAAAGCCAAAACATCTTGTGTCCATGGCTCTACCAGCGAGCAATGGTGAGGGAAATGCTTTGATTTAAGGCAAGAGCCTGCCCATCATGTGACCTTTGTCCTCCCTGTTAGAGGAGAATATTCCTCACACAGAGGGGATTCTGTAGACAATGAAATAATGTATCAGACCTACCGGTCTCTAGGTCATTCATAGGAAACAGGAATTTAAAACTAGGTCTGGTTTCTATGCTGTGATTGGTCTATCCTTCCAGAAGGATTGACCTGCAGACTACAGGGAACACCTTCTAAAGTTACAATTAGATATGCCCAGAGCCTTCCCACAGTCATCTCAGCAAGTGGTCCAAAGTCATACCTGGGGCTTTAGGGTTCTTTGGAAGCTCCTGGGCTCTCACCACACCAGGTCTCAGCACCACTCCATGAGCCTTCAGCACCCTTCATGGTAAAGAACAACCATGCCTGGGTGGATTTCCAATGGACCCAAATGGAACCACATCAGCCTCCTGCTCCCTCACAACATTACAGAGCATTCATAAAAATACATGATACCTCAAACCCAGACCCAGCAAGTACAGGGATGCATGCATGGGTATGTATGTGTACCCATGTATGCACACACACATGCATGCATGCCCTGATATTCTTCTGGGAGAGCTTCAGTCACCAAACTACAGATCTCTTCCTGTTCTTCACCTCAGCGTCTATAGGAAGATGTTTAATTCCACCTTCAGGGACTCCAACTCCTTAAAGTGGTTTGTCGATGATTCTTCTTCTCCATCATTCATAGTCAGTGAGTGAGAATCTTGAGCATTTCCCTGCAAAGAGGATAAGAATCTTGTATCAGGGAATGAACCAAACATGTCTCATGATCCAGAATGGCCCCAGGAAAATGCTGTTCCAGCCTTGTGTTCCCAGACTTCTAAGCTAACATCACACACACACCAGAAAGAAAATCAATAGTCTCCGACTCCAGGGGCCTCTGAGGCTTTGCGTGTTCTCTCTGAATTTTATCCAAGAGCAAGGGCAGCCGGAGGTGGTGGGGGATACCAGAGGATGTTTTTACTGCCTGAGCTCACATTGTGGGTCACACTCTAGGTGTTTGAATTTGGCCTCTGACTGAGACATTCTTATTTATCAGGTGAGGGTGGTGAGGCCCAGGGAACTTGGTCAACCTGTGGCATTGAATGTGAAGAATGGGGACACCAACTATACTATGTCCATGTCCCTCTGTCTTATAGATCTGTATTCTTCCTTTAGCATTACTTACTAACAGGAATCTATCCTAATAAGCACATTGTTTCCATTTTCACTGTTAGTCTTTTCATTTGCTTTGAAATAGATAGCCCAGTCTGACCTTGAACTTGAAATCTTTCTTTGTTCTTTCAAATGCTGGGACTACAGATGTGTGCCACACAGTAATAATGGGTTATTAAGCAGTTTTGTTGCACAAATATCATAAAATGCACTTACACATATTAAGCTGGCCATAATAATTTGGCCAATAATGGTTCACCATAATACAGGTGAACCATTATTGGACAAAAGCCTTTAAACAGCAATACATGATTATATGTGCTACTAACAGAAGAGCAGGAAGTACAGTGAGGAAGGGAGGAAGAGAAGACATATCAGAAAGAGGCATCTTGCACCCACACTCCCGCTAATATCACCCACTGTTGGCAATGGCCAGACAAGATGAGAAAGATCCCTTCCTAAGAAGGAAGGCCAAGAGACAGGGAAGGACGTGGCTTCAGAGTCCCAGCACTCTGGGTTTGTTCATATTCCAGTTCCCACACTTCCCAGCTGAGTGTCCTTGGGCAACATAACTAGCTACAGGAGGCTGTTGTCCATGTACCAAATGGCAGTAATAATAACACTTTCCTCATGGGCTGTGTAATGTACAGAAAATATGTAAGTTCTTAGCACAGTGCCTAGCATGCAGCAGGTACTTAGTAAGAAATCACTTAAGCTAGTGGTAACTGCATAGTAACAATACTGGATATATTAAAATACTAAACATACACATCATGTCTAGTAGATAATAGAAGTACAATAAGTGCATCCCCTCCTAAACCAAGGTCTGCAGGCTTCCTGCACCTCCAACCTCTGAATGTTTGGATTCCAGCACTAGCTGTTTCCCTCTGTGTCAATGGGATCTTAAGGGTCCTTAAGCTGCCTCTCTGGACTCTAGCTTATTATTGTTGTTGTTGTTTTGTCTTGCTTTGTTTTTCATTCCCTAGACTTAAAGAATTAAACATTTACCCAAAGGACTCCAAGCAAACACATCACAGAGATACTTGCACATAGGGTACATTGCAGCATTAACAGCTAAGTTATAGATCCAGTCTATGTTTGAGACAATGGAAGAATGGGGGAGGAAGCACAGTGTATATGCACAATGGACATTTGTTCAGCCATAAAGCAGAACAAATACATCATTCACAAGAAAATGAATATAATAGGAGATAATCATATGAAGTATATTTGGCCAGTCTCAGAAAGACAGATGTTATATGTTTTCTCTCATTTTCCTAGATTTCATATGTTTTTTTAAAAAAATCATGTGCATGTATATATGAAATGAAAGTAGAAATAAAACTATCTAGTGGCACAAAGGGATTTGATGAGGGCTGAGGGAGAAAAGGAAGAGGAGAGGGTAGAGGAGTACGGAGAAAAATATACTGAATATATAAGAAAAATTTAAAATGAATGAATTTTTCAAATAAAGCTTAAGAGGTCAAGCCACATGTCTTCGGTATCTGACGCTGAAGTGTCCTAGTGCATAATATGGCATCAATCCACTTGTACCCAGTAGTACCCAATGGTACAGGTGGACTTTGATGGGTGTTCTAAATGTTAATTAACCTGCTCCCAGAAGCTTGCTTGCTATACATCAAGTAATACTGTACTACCTTGCTTGTCTCTGATTGGTTAAATAAATACTGATGCCTAAGACTGGGCAAAGACAGAAGTAGGCAGGACTAAGGTGCTCGGACTTCTGAAGCAGAGAGGTTGATGGGTAGAAGAAGCCTCCAGAAGAAGGAGAAGAAGCCCGGAGGTGGGAGGAGGAAAACATGATGGGATAAATGGAAGAAGACCATTCCACGTGGCCTGGAACATCCGCATAACATGGAGAAAAACAGCCCAGGGGACATATGTATGTATATTATACAGGGCTTTATTCAGGAATAGAATTAAGAGTTAGCTTAATGGGCTAAGATTGAACAATCCAGGCCAAGGCTCGTTAAAATCCATCAGGTGTCTGTGTATTTATTTACGATGGTGGGTTAAGGATTAACAACCGCCAAACAATTAAATATAATTTAAATACTAAGTAATGATTTAATTAATTTCATCTACAGGATTTATATTCCATATCATTATTTCCAAGCTCCAAGCAAGCAAGGGTTGCAGCTACATACTATCGAGGTCAACAGAACTTGTCAGGATTGCCCAGTGTTTCAGGGCCCTAATACAACCATGAAGGGAAGGGAACTAACCATGAACCTGTTTGAAACATTGGTTCTCTCTCCTCTCCCCACTAAAAAGCAAAAACTACTTGTGGTTAGCAGGCAGTGGAGAAAAAGAGTGTGAGAACTTTTACACAAATATATAAAAAGCATTTGAACTAGCAAATCTATTTCTTAAATCCAGAGTGATTCTTTAATGCTTGTTAGTAGAAGCTCAATTCCCTGGACTATTTTCAGTGGCCATGTTTTAAGTACAAATCTCCAATATTATAAAAGGAAAAATGCATATTTTTTGCTCACTAAACAATAATAAGAACAGGTCCTCCCAACACACCCGACTGTGCTATTTGCTCTTCTCCAATGAACAGCTCCATATCCACCCTCATTAACACTTCCACCCACTCCCTCCCAGTGCCCGACTCCCACGACCACCAGCACCCTTCCTCTACCTTCATGGCCTAGCATCCGTCTCCGCCATTGGGATTCCTTCCTAAGGTCCTCATCCTCCTTACTCCTTACCATCTCTGGTATAGCCAAAGAGGGAGCTGTGACTGTCTCCTGGCTCTGTGGGAACTTCCAGTTCTCACCCTCTGTGGGTTTTCCAAGGTGATTTATCAATGGCATAAAGGATGAGAAGTCAGGGATGAACCAATGGGTTTGAGCAAATCTCAGGACTACAAATTGACCATGGAGGACACATGGGGAGTAGGCTCAGGGGATGTAGTGCCATCAGTAAAGCGATTGCTTTGCAACCATGAAGAACTGAGTTGGGTCCTCAGAAACCACACATAAAATAATCTAGCATAGTGACAATCCCAGAGTGGATGAGGCAAAAACAGATGGATTCCTGAGGCTCAGGATCTTCCAGACTAGTATTGGTGAGTTCCATTTTTTGAGATATGAAAGACATCTCAGAAAAACAAAAACAAAGGAATCAGAGGCACCTGATTAATGATAACTGAGATTGTCCTCGGTCCTACACACACACTCACACAGAATGAAAGTGAGAGAGAGAATGAGAGAGAGAGAGAGAGGAAGCAGAGTAGCAGAAAGCAAAAGAAAAAATAATCTGGCCCATTTAGAATTTCAACAAAGCTGGCCTCTTGAGCATTATGTAATTTTTTGAATTGATTTATGTTCTGCCTCACTCTAGAAAGAATTTGGGGAAAGTCACCAGAAAGAGGGCATTGGCTGTGAGCTTAAATAAAAATATTAAGAAAGAGGACAGCAGAAAGGAGACATAAACAGTTCATTTAATTGAAATAGGAGAAAACAAATGTGTGGGATGAAAGCCTCAGGACTGGAGCACCAAAACAAAGGGAAGAATCAAACCTCTGGGGAGGGAGCACCTCAGGGAAATAGAAGAACAGAAGGCCTGCCTATGGAAACCAGCACCTTCCTATTTGCAAATCAAAGAAGACTTTCTCCTCCTCAGTCCTATGAATAATTAGGAAGTCCAATGCAAGCACAAAATGATCTGGGCTGCTCCCAGAGAGCTAGAGGCAAAGCCTTGACTCTGCAAGGCAACCCAGAGCTGATAGTGTGGTGTGAAGGCAGCCAGGAAGGCTGGATATACTCTGACCAGAGTCAGGTGTCAAACTGATCCTTCACTTACACTTATGGATAAACATTCTACTGTGGGAGTTTGCTTGGTTTAGAAGGGACAGGATCCTTGAGCTTGGATAATACAGAAAACAATTTCAGGTGTTGCTTATACAGGTCCCCCCATAAAAATGTCAATGTTTATAAATAATTGCCAAAAAACCACATTTTTATTTATATACCTTCAAGAAAAATTGTGCTATGTTCATATAGTTAGTGGTTTCTTTCACCCCCTGGGGTATCACTGACAATCCCTAGAGATATAAACAACACTGAACAGGATGTGTCAGTGGCCCAGTCTAAGCCTTATTCTGAAGCCCATATTCTGGTACTCAGTACTCAGGGTTGGAAACACGATTCTAGTACAGAATTAGACTTAGGTGACAGGCAGGTAGGGTGAAGTTTCACCACACCCAATCAAGTGGGTTCCCTATCTCTCCCCATCTCGAAGTAAGGTAGAGTGTGCAATAAGATGCTGCCCGCTGATTAAGAGCACTTGCAGCTCTTACAGAAAACAGAAACACTCTGGTGGTGGCTCACTACCTTCCTGAACGCCAGTTCCAGGGGATTATATGCCCTCTTCTGGCCTCTATGAGAATTACACACATGAGGTGCACATGCTTACAATGCAGGCAAAACATACGCATAAAACAAAAATAAATACATCTTAAAAGAGGGGAAAAAATAGATTCTATTAGAAAGATTGGAGGTTTGGCTCAGTAGTAAAGTACTTGCCTAGCAAGCACAAGGCCCTGGATCCAGTCTTCAGCTCTGGGGAGGAAAAGCACTGCACACAGTGAAATTGGTAGCCAGATAGCATTCTACATACCCTTGGTCAGCTAACCACTACTTCTGTGAGCTTTTGCATGATGATAGGTCCTTGAGCCCTGGATGGGGGTGTGATGCAGATGTCCCATTTGTGGCTAAGTCCTCCACACACTCTCATTCACTGCACTTCCACTGGTTGACACATCATCTACTGCACAGGGGCAGGCCACTAGTGACTAAGCCTTATTCTGAAGCCCATATTCTGGTACTCAGTACTCAGGGTTGGAAACATGATTCTAGTACAGAATTAGACTTAGGTGACAGGCAGGTACTACTCTGTGAAGGCTCAACAATATCACCACGGTAAAAGCTTATTAACACAAAGCAGTCAAAGTTGGCAAGTACATTCCGTTTTCATCTGCCGTCCCAGCGCTACCCATCTTGGAGCACCACCACCCTGGAGAGCCTCTAGACTGAAGGGGTCAAGATTCCAGTGGAGAGGTTTCGAGGAGTAAAGCCATGAAGTGGCACACCGCTCGCCCCCCACATTCCATTGGCTAGATTCAGTCATGCGGGCACCCCCACTACAAGAAATGCTGGGAATTGGGCATAAAACTGTGCTGGGACTTCCCAGTTCTCCATCTTTCTTGCTGAAGGAAGTAAGGCAGGAGGCCTCCAGAACAAGAGGTGGTCACTGGTAGTTTTGGGCTATGATTTACCTTTGGTCCAGCTCTCTTCTTATTTTCTAGTAACCCTATGTGTCTCTGTGGTCCAGATGTCCTTCACCCATCAGCTATGCAGGGACATTTGAAAGAAGCTGATGTAAAAGTAGTGGAAACACAACTTGAGCCAAGACCTTGCACAGTGGCTGATGCCCATGTCCTTCGGTTCCTTCCGACCCTGACAAGCTGTTCTGAGAACCGATCACACTTTGCACTCAAAGGAATCTCAGTACAGTGTACACAGTTACTCTGCCATCATTGTTGGCACAGACACATCTCTAGAAACAGGCATGTGAGGGCAACGAGGAAGTGGAATTACACACAACCTCCCCCGACAGCTGGTAACTGTGTTAAATGTGTATCAACCAGAGTAACTCCAACTTCACAGCTATTAATTCCTTCTTGCTGAAGGAAATAAGGCAGGAGCCTTCCAGAACAACAGTCTATCAGGGCCATCACCCATCCCTCCTGAAGCACCTCCCTCAACAAGAGCTAAAACTCAGCTGATTATCATACTGGCCAACTCTGCCACTCAACACAAATCACATCACCCTATCTGCTTTCTGACTCGCCTCGGTTTCTTTTTTATCTCTGAAGTGGTAAAACAGAATGACCACCCCCAGAGATTTTGTGAGGATTTTGGTAGGATAATCTGTTAAACAATGTTCCAGGTAGAATATATGAAATGTTTGTGAATATGAATTCCTGGAAAGAAGCTGTGACTGTAAAGACTGATTGATTGATTGATTGATTGATGTGGAGATATTAAAATATCAAATATTAAATATCACAGGAACCTGCCAAAAAGTGCTTTCTGCACCTCAGTTTGTTCATCTGAAAAGTTTAGATACTACTTTTTCTTGCTTCATAAGGTTGTGAGGTTAAATGAAAGAATACGTGTTACATGTCTGGGGCCATCCTTGTCATACCTAGAAAGCTCACTGTTTGCATTAGACTCCTTGTTACTCCTCATGCTCAGGGTATTAAGGCTCCTGAATGACCTGCTCCTGAGGGGAACTATAGATGTAGTTTCAACACACTCGTGAAAGAGCTACCCTCCTTTGCCACAGCTTTCAGAGGGAAGGACACATTCAAGGCAACTCTGTATCCCCAACAGCATGCAGACACATACCTGATATTGTTTATGGAGGCAGAAAATGATTGAAAGATGAAACCTAAAAGTGGTGACCAGCTGATAATTAATGAAAATAATCAACTCATTGTTAATGAAATTATGCTAAGGCATCTTTATGTCTCAAACATGTCAATTCCCAAAAGACGATGTGCAACAGTGATGGTGATGATGATTGGATGGTGATGATCGTAATGATGCTGATGATGATATCTTAACTGTTCTTGTAGCATCCATCACACTTAATGAAGACCAATAACAAAACTAAATAAATACTTGGTAGTGAGATGACGTTGATGATGATGATGATACATGATGATGGTGATAGTGATAGTATTGATAATGATGATGGTGGTGGTGATGATGACAACAATGATATTAGTAACTAAACAGACTCCACCCATTTTATACTCTATATATTTTTAAGAAAAAAGTGTATTGCATACTTTGAAAAGTACTACACAAAAATAAACTCATTTATTAGCCCTCTCCTAACTCTGAAACCTAGTCATTATTTCCATTTTGCAGATGAGAAAATCAGAGCATGCATAGAGTTCATATCACTTGTCAGAGGCCAGCCATGGGTGTGGCATCTTGTAAAAAAAATGGCTAATTAAACTATTTAACCAGTATTTAGATTATGTTTAATTGATTGGTGGCTGTTAATCCTTAGCCAGACATTATAAATGAGCACACAGATGCATGATGGATTTTATCAAGCCTACCTAGGCCTGAGTTGAGCAATCTTGGCCCACCTGAGATAGCACTTAATTCTGTTACCCAAATATGACCCCATATATACATATGTCTCCTTGGACTGTTATTCTCCACAATACGCCAATGTTCCTGGCCATGTGGAATGAGGTTCTTTTTTCTAACTCCTTCTTCCTGCTGCTGGCTGGAATGCATTAATACTCTGTCTAAAGCACAGGCTTCCTGTTCTAATCTCAGGAAGTCCCACCTTTCTCTGTCTTTGCCCAATCTCATGTCTCAGCATTTATTTAACCAATCAGAGACAATGTAACAGACAACAAACAGGACCAATTAACATTTAGAATGCTTAACACTACCCCATCAATTCCCTCCTTTTGTCCAATAAAAAGGCTATTTTTAAAACTCATATAGTAAAAATAATAAGAACAAATACGAAACAGTCAAGAAAACCATATATAAAAGTTACACACATAATGTTTAGCCTATTTGTACCAGGCAATCTTGAATGAAGAAGAAGAAAAAAAATCATCTATCTTGGTGTGCTAAAGTTCTGAACCTAAATAATTTCTATCATATCCTATTTATAAATCTAAAGATTTTATTTAAACTTGAATATATCCTTTTAAATCCTAAACAACTCAAGTTCAATTGAAATTTTCTAGCTATTATGCCTTCAACCCCATCAAAGACATAAGAAGGGATAGAGTTATTATTTGAGTGAGTAGGAAGCATAGGAGAGCAGCTTCCAAAAAGAAATATGACAGTTTGTTGCCTAGACAGTCCTAAATATCTCTCGATATTGTTGGAGCATCACCTTCAGCCTTCTGGCCAAGCATTTTTCACAGACTAAATTGTGCAGCAGGAAATAAGAAGTATTTTCCCAATCTGTCTCTGCAGAATTAGGCCATCAACTTACCTGCATTTAAGCTCTGGTCAATCTTTGGACTGTATATAGTCTGTTGATAGAGCAGGGGCATTTTTGCACAATAGGAATTATCTCCTGATGGGAGAATTCTTTTTGATGCTCATTGTCTTCTTCCAAGTCAAATGGGAGCTGTCAGTAACTGACTGTCTTAAGTTAAACAATATTCTTGAAATAATAAAAACATCTTTAAATGCCATTTTCTGTATGCCTCTGAGGGTTTTGAAGACATCTATCAATTTATTTATAAATCTATCATCTATCTTCTATCTATCTATGAACAAACTGTATATTTTTAACCATTTACTATCTGTTCAACCTCATAAGTCTATTTTGTGATAAATTAAGACCAGTATTTTACATGATCAGAAGCTCAACTGGCCAGTCAACTTGTATTATCCAGACTCCTAAATAGATTGCAATAGCAACCCATAAAAGGATTGGAAGTAAACCTAGTTTTAAATGATTTGTATAGGCACAGTACATGTATCAAAATACAAAATTCTATACCAATGTATCAAAATTTAACCTTATTTTTGTATCAATATACAAAATTCTATACCAATGTATCAAAAGATAACCTTATTTTAAGAATAACAATGGTTTTAAGTTTCAGAGCATATTCAATAATCTATCCTTATATCTTATCATTTTATATTATATATATATATATCATCATCTAATCTGCATAGCTCCTCCTTCTCATCACCTCCATGAACACCACTAAGACAAATTGGCTTCACTCCTAAGGGCTGCTCGAAGGACATGCCCCTTAGAGTCTGAAAAATTGTTCAAAATGATGAATCCAGTCCCTGCTCAAAAGCTTCCTTCTCTGTAGCCTCAGGCCAAGAGTTTAATCACTTCACATTTTGGTTTCCACTTACCTACACACAAGGGTGCTGGGAAGATTAATGGGATGCGGCAGAAGTGCTTTTAAGATGAAAAATGTGGACTATTTGCATCATTATTTTAATAGCCTTGGACTTTGTTATCCCCAGATTACACGAAGGTGGAGAGCAGGGACGATGGAGATTGGTGAGGTTCATTTTCTCCAGCCTCGTCCTCTGAGCAGAGCAAGGGAAACACAGTCCCCGAAGGCCTGAGGGTGAGATGGGTCCCCTTGAGGCCAACCTGCGTACCCATGGTACCTCACAGCTGATGGCTGCCTGCGATTGTTTGAGAAACTGGAACCTCAGAACAGCCATCTACCAAATGATTTTCTTGGCTGCTATAATATGAGCAACCAAGGCTGGAACACTTTGCTGTCTTTATGAGCATAGCCCAGCATAGGGTCTCATATGCAGTGGTACTCAATAAATGTGTGGTGAATGAGCAAGTGGGTGAGTGAGTGAACAGGCAACACAACAAACCAGGAATAGTCAAGTAGAGGAAAACCCCCAGAAGTCTGGTCTAGACAAAACTAGGCGCCATCCCTGCTAGAATAGACACTGAATTCCACAATCCATGCTTAAGGAAGTCACTGCCTAAGAGAAGAAGCATCGGGCTCCCTTTTAGTCATGGCCCAAGGAATAGATGGGCTCTGATAGATGATTAGAGCTTCCGGGAGCAATTGGTTTCACTGGAAGGCAAGCAGGCAGGGAAGGTAGCAGGTAGTTAGATGCTAATGAGAAACCTCTTCAAGGGCTATGTAAGGAGGCCTCTCGCTATGGAGTGGGAACTGCATGGAGGGAGGAGGAGTTGTGAGGTTACTACTGTCTCACCAACCCTACCTTACTCCTGTAAGTACTGTGACTATAAGGAAATGAAGTAGTATGGGGGTGTACGTGAGGGGTCTCTGCAGGACAGGGCATTACTGGCAAGCTGGCTAGCAGTAGCAAACTATACTTGCAAAGATGACCAGGTATTCCTTTGTTCCCCAGTGAGGCAGAGGCATGCTCTTTGCCCAGGACGGGCAGCTGGCAACCCAGAGTGAATTCCAAAGGGCCTTGATTACCACGCTCACATTCAGGAATTTGGAACGCTTCCCATACTCTGTCTTTGCACTGGTTCAATTTACTGTTTCGAGCAAAGACTTTTTCCTCCTAAGGCACTCTTTCTTCTGCCAGGCCTGAGGGTATGCTCGTAAAATGTAAAGTCTGTTTAAATAATTAAACCTGTGGGCAAGAGCCATGGTCAGGGTTGAGGACACCAGCCCGTGACAACGTAAATCACTGCCAGGGTTGGGGCTTGGCATGGCCCAGCTGAGTCTAGGAAGTCGCATGCAGCCAGCCTGCGGCCTGTGGAAGAAGCGCCAAGTCAGCAGCTCACACTTGGTTTGGGATGAATTATGGAGCTTAGGAGGGGACACTGTGCAGTCCACCTTTTGATAGATGATACAAGACTATGCCACCCCTCTGCCCCTCTTCAGCACCAGATTGGCTTCCTCTTAGACAAGCAGTAAGGGAGTAGGGACAGAAACTTGCATAGGAGAACATTGCACTAGAAAAGGCCCTCTGGTTCCAGTCAGGCCTAGGCCCCCCTGCACTTGAGGAGAACAAAGCTCCAAAGGCCTGTGGAGAACAGAAAGAGACAAAACCACCAGGGACAGACCCTGTGTTCCCTGCCTTCCCCACAGAGACTCCTAACTACTCTCTGAGTCTGGTTTGAGTGACTACTATGTTCTGGGCTCTTCATATCTATCATTGCAATCAGTAGATGACACACTGTCCTAACAGCAGACCAAATAGCCAATTGTACCACTCGGTGATGAATCTCAGAAAGTTGTTGAGCCTCACTGTGCCTCAGTTTCCTCATCTTCTAAAAATCTCTAGGTAGAGATGTAGCTAGGTTGGTGAAGTGCTTGCCTGGCATGCATGAAACCCTGGGTTCAATCCCCAAACCAAACCTGTGTGAACCAGCCACGTGTCTGTAAACCCAGCCCAGGAAGTGGACACAGAGGATCAGAATTTCTAGGTCATCTTCAGAGGCCTGCCTGGGATATATAAGACTGACTTTAAAAACAAGCAGAAACAAAAGAAATGCAAAAATGGGATCACTAAACTAATAGGATTAATTGTGAGAATTTCATACGTGTCAATCACTGAGACCACTGCCTGGTTCATGGGGAAAAGCTGTACAAATGCAAATGCTGGTGACCACACAATTAACCAGCACTCGTTGACCATCTGCCCATGCCAAGCTCTGGGATGCATGCCTTTTTCATAACCTCACTCATTCATTCACTTAATAAGTCTTAAGAGCATCTGCTGGAGCTGGAAAAAGTTCTCAGAGTTTAGGAGCACTGGCTCCTCTTCCAGAGTACTGGGATTCAATTCCCAGCACCCACTTGGCAGCTCACAACTCTCTATAACTCCAGTCCTGTGGGGACCCAATGCCCTCTTCTGGTCTCTGTGGATACCAAGCACACAGTGCTACACAGAAATACCATGTGAAGGATTTGTACAATCTATATTCTTCTCATTGATTTGCTCTAGAAACATTCATGACCTAGGACCTTGGATTCGATGCCAGGTCACAGCCTTGGATATGTTCATTTCAGTTTTATTAATGCTGCTTGTATTTTGATGCCCAGAGCTGCTGTCACAGTACGTCACCAATTAGGTGGCTTAAACAAAGAAATGGATTGTCTCTTGTCTCTGGAGACTGTACAAAACCAAGGCGTCATCAGGTTCGGTTTCCTCCAAGGGTTGTGCAGTAGAGTCTGTTCAGACCACCCCCTAGCTTCTAGTGAGTTGGCATCCATCTTTGACAACATGTGGTGCACGCCCCACCCTGACCTCTGTCTTTATTTCTACACAGTGCTATCTATGTGTCTCCGTAACCAAATTTGTCCTAGTTACAAATAATCAGACAGTTGAGTTAGGAGGACCTCCTCCCATAACCCCAATTTTAATCCAATTACCTCTGGAAAGACCATATAGGGCCAACTAAAATCATACTCTGAGGGACTGCATTGAAACTCCACAACAAGCCCTTCATAAGTGGCAATGCCACCTGTGGGCTGGGCATACTTGTGCACATCTTACGGCCAAGAGCTGTGTCTCCAGTATTTGGGTCTACATCAAAGCCTGCATTGCCACCAAGATAGCTGCCACCTCTGAAACTCAGCAATCTTTGCTTTTTCCAACTCAAAGGGACTCTATTTCCCTAGCACTGGGTGTCTCAGATTCGCAGAGTAAACAAGCTGGGTAAGCGTCAGAGCAGCTCACCACAGGAAAATGGACAGTAATGCCATTAGTTGTTTGGAGGAGCTAAAAATAGCCTGACACTGCCTAGTCAAGGGGGCGGTTGGGTGACACAGCCTGTCCCCAGCACACAAAACAATGAGGGCATATTGCAGCCTCTGGTAGAGGATTTGTAGGATGAAGACAGAGGCAAAACTCACAGAAAAGTTCACCCTTAATGAGAAATGACCTTCATAACTCCCTGTCTCCCTCGAGCTCCCTTCCCAGAATATTACATTTTTTCCTATCTAATTCCATTCCATCTATCTTATCACTATTGTTGGAAATATTAATAAAGATGGTTTTGTTTAGGGCCTTTAATACAGTGTGTGTGTGTGTGTACATATATTGGTATTAAAACCTATAAGATGAATTTTCTGCTCCTTCTCTCTCTTTATATTCTTTTGTCTTGTTGTGTGGGGTCCTTGGCAGTCATTTTAACATTTTTAATATCCTGCAGGTTAGGCTGACACCCTGGTCCTTGGCAAAATTTGAGTACCCCACTGGGATGGTGAACCTAAGCCTTTCCATCCCACCCAGCTTCAGGCTTGCAGCTAGGACATGCCAGCAGCTTTTTTACTTCATTGTCCTGAGCTGTCGTGAAGCATTTGTCCGTAGCTCCAAGTCCCCAAAGTGATCTCAGTTTATCCCAAACACTCCCATTCCATTCCTCCTCAGGTTTGCAGTAACCCTTAATTAGAGGTAGACACACCTATCAACTGAGAGTATCTGGTTGTGTTTGTCTGGGTTGAGTTCTGTGAGTGATGCTTATGCATCAGCACGGTCTGTTATCCATCCAACACCTACAGTCCTCTTCTCTTTCATTCTGTGTCCTCCGGATAATGGCAATGTCCATGCTGTCATGTTGCTGTAACAGTGAGAAGGAAGAAATGCCCATAGCACATACAAATGATAGATTTGATTACTAGTGGAGGGTACCATCTGAGAAAACTAGTCTTTATCGAGTACAGACCCCTCCTTATTTTTCTTTTTTAAAAACAAGACCCAGGGACTGGGGAGGATAACTCAATTGGTAAAGAGCCTCTACTATGCAGGCATAAGGACCTGAGTTCAGAACTCCAGCACCCAGCACCCATGTGAATGCCAGGCATGGCACTAGGCTCCTGAAATCTCGAAGCTTTAGTAGTGGAGACAGCAGGATACACAGGGCTTGCTGACCAGTCTATCTAGGCAAATCGATGGGCACCATATTCAGTGAGAAGCCTTGTCTCAAAAAAGAAGCTGGAGAGTAATTGAAGACATCCGACCTTGACCTCTGGCCTCCACATACACACATGAGCACACACATATATACACACACACATCTAATACATGACCTGATAACACAGTGCAGAGATTGGGCAAATTATCTTAATCCCTAATCCACAGAAAAAGAGGTGGAGCCTCTCAGAACAGCAGGAAGCCATACAAGGAGGAAATCTGAGATATTTGTGTGATATATCAGGGACTTGGAAGGTAGGGATTGCCAAAAGTCAAAGCTAGCACATTTTCCTCAGTGTCCGCCCGGGGTCTATATTATCCCAGAGTTTCCAGGTGCCAGCTATATATCTCACAGTCACACAATATTTTACTTAATAATCAAGTTCCTCTTTTATAGAGTGCTATTGAGAAGTTTTCCATTAACACATTGACAAAGTGTAAAACTTTCCTCAAACAATCAAATGAATACACATCCCTATTGTATGTATATCCAGTCACCATTCTACCACTGCCCTGAAGCAGGGCCACTGCAAAAGTAAAGAAGGCTCCCTCTGGAGGTTTAGTATACGTTCCTCTGGCCTGGACCTGTGAGCTTCCAGGCTGCCTCCCTTACCTCCTTGAGGCCTTCCTCAAAGCTCAGTCTTTGGCTGCCCTTCTCCAGAAGTTATTTAAAAATAACTTCCATCCCCACTCCAATCCTCCCCATCTTTCTTCACCTTCAAAAATACTAAAGGAAGTTCCCTTGTTGCATTGTGTCTCCTTTTCTCCAGCATGCGTAAGTTCTAAGAGGGCCTAACTTGGGGCCTGACTTGTTTGTTTCCTTAGCCTATCACCTGACCCAATAGTATCTGCTCAATAAGCGTTTGTTGAGTGAATGAAAGAGGGAGAAAGATTGAATGAATGAATGAATGAATGAATCTGTAGTGTAGCCAGTTATATATTTCATAGATATTTATTCCATGGAATTACAGATGAGGGAATGGCCCCTGGGAGGGGCTACATCTTGGACACTGAAGAAATAGGTTCTTATTATAGGCATTCTTGGTTGCAGAGCCAGGGGGAAGAGATGGTGCTCCAGGACCTGGGACTAATCTAGGCACTTTTCCAGTTTGGGGGAGCAGATGATTTAAATTGGCAGCAGTGAATGCTTCCTGCAAGTCAAAGAAGCATCCTTTGTGTATATTTTACACATTGTGAGATGCTCCTTGACCTAAGGATTCTTTGTTCTGTTTGCAACATCCAGGCTAGAGATTTACAAGTCCCACAAAGCTTCAAAGAGTTCAAAGCTTGTCTCATCCACCTCTTGGCCAGAGTGGTTCTCTCTGTTGGCTTCATAGTGAAGGAGTTGTTGTGAGGGTCAAATGAAACAATATTCATAAGGTGCTTATCACAAGGCCAGAACGTAGGAAGCGCTCAAAGTGTGGCTCTGGACATCTATCTCAGACCCAGAAGATCTCCATGGGAACTCCAGCTCTCTCCTGCCTGGCTGGGTGAACCTAGAAAGCTGTTTAGCTTTTCATGCCTCAGTTTCTTCATTGACAAATGGATGAGCACTGTGCCTGTCTTTGAAGGTCATGGCAACTGCATGAGTTAAAATAGCTACAGCACACAGAATGGTACCTGACATGCCACTTGTATCACAATCACATCACCTATCCTCAAGGCCATCTTGCCTGGGATTAAGTAGGGAGCTTTCAGGTCCTAAATTAGCATCTCTGAGTCTCTGGCAAGTCTCACAGCAAATACTTGCTGAACCTCTCTCCATGTTGGATGTTTGTTTGCTCCCCAGCAATTAAAAATCTAAAGACTTCTTGGGGGTGGGGAGCTTCCCTTTGAGAATTGTCCAGTTCCCCAAGGGGGGTCAGGTGGAGACCAAGTGGGACTGGGTGAAAGCTAGGTATTCAAGTTGTCGTCCTGCCTATCTGAGGAAACTCAGGAAGAAGTGTCAGGAGGGCAGTCTCTGCAAAATTCAGATGAGAGAAGGCCACTCTTGGGTACAGCAAGAGCAGCCAACAGACAGTAGGAGTGCTACCCTGAGACACTGGTGAGACTTGAGAGGAAACGATGTGTCTGACAGTGATCTAGAATATGGATTTTCACCCAAGAGAGAAGCAAAACAGAGTCCTGAGCCACAACTCCAGATCCAGACTACACACTCCACAACCATCCATCTGAACTACCCATAAAGGGACAACCCCTGGGCATCACAGGGCAACTGAGCAATGAATGTCAGGGTGGACAAATGATTCTATGTGCCAGAGTGACTCTGAGTGACCTGCTTTCATAATTTTCTGGGGGACACTGCAGAAGCCAGGGAGAGAATTGGAGAACAAGAACTCATGGAGTGTGGTCTTGCCTCTCAGCCCTTTATTTCTTCTTGTCAGCCTGTCGCCCTCTCACGTGGGGTGTGTGTGTGTGTGTGTGTGTGTGTGTGTGTGTGTAAACCATTACTCTGACACCCCTGTCCTCTCTGTTCAACCTCCACAAGCCCATCTGAGATGAAGACCTTGAACGGGGAGAGTAGAGTTCAAGGCTCCTAGTATTATGTCCTACCAGCAGCCCTTCCCTAGCTGTGTGCCCTTGAGAATCCTTTTTTTGTCTCTCTGTGACTATGTTTCTTCATCTGAAAATGAGCTAGTCTGCGTCACTGAGTCCTCCTGAGGATTAGCTGGGGTGCAGGTCAAGTGCTGACAGATTCCTCAGCAGTGGGGAAAAACACCATCAACTTCTAAACAAATGCTGAGCTCTTCCTGCAAGCCACCTCAGTTCCTCATGCCTTCTCCACTTCCTCACCTTTAGTTACCGGCCATTCTGGATGGACGTCCTTTCACTCCCACTTCATGGAGGGGAAAATAGGACTCAGAGAGGGTGATTCACTCCTCTACTTTTGAAAAACTTGGGCAAAGAGAGGTTGCAGGAACTCTGATCCACACTTCACTCTGCATTTCAAGGAAGTGACAACAAAGACTGGAGGGAAGGGGTTTCCTCTGAAAAATTACCTTAAGGAAGACACTTACACTTCCAAGGTCCAGAGTCTTCCTCCACTAAATACAGTGGCATGAGAACTAAGAAACCCTGATGCTATGAGTTGTCTTTGAGTTGAGGACTTAGATCAACATCCCAGGCCTTAGTGACTACTGCTCTCTCAGCTGATTCTGGGCCCCTGGAGGGAGAGTTGCACCTGTCAGCCAAGTCTAGAAGCTTTGTCTTACAAAGAGTGCAACAACCAAGAACTGGAGTTGAAAGTCACAGGCAGGGCCCTTGGAGCCCAGCCCTCAGTGGGCAGGCAGCTTTTCCAGCTTGGCATTCTCTTCTGGCATCTCTGTGTCCAGGCACTAAAAATAACACACAAGGTCTCTGCAGTCAACCCCGCTCCCCAGCAAGGGCTTGCACCCTTTATGGCCAGTAAGCATCTGCTGCCTTCTGACTGCAGTTGACAATTAAAGCAGTGGCTTATCTCAGTGGAGGCTGTTTCCCAGCCCAAAAGGAGGTCCCTGATCCAGCTTCTAGCTAAGTGGTCTCCTGGCTAGCAGTGTGAGTGGCCAGGACCCTGCGTGCTGGAGGTTGGCCATAGAAGAGTTGGGTACAGAAACCAGGTCACAAAGAGGGATGTAGATGGAGCCAAGAGGGAGGGAATGAGGAAGGGAATAAAATGCTTTCATTCAAACCTAGAGCTATCTTGAGCTGGAATAAGATAGCACCTGGGAGGTTGGTGGGGAGAGGGGGAGACTAATGAGCACAGATGTAGCAACTTCCTGTTGCTGGTAGCCATATTTTCCAGACATGAAAGTTGAACACTGTACAAAGGTACTCAGGCCAGGGTAGTGAGTAGGGTTGGAACCTATAGGCTTCAAAGGAAGGGACATGCACAGTTAACTTCCCATCTCTATAAGAAAATACTTAAGATAATCAGCTTAAAAAGAGGAAAGATTGGGCTGGAGAAATGGCTCAGAGGTTAAGAGTATTGACTGCTCTTCCAGAGGTCCTGAGTTCAATTCCCAGAAACCACATGGTGGCTTACAACCATCCATAATGAAATCTCGTGCCCTCTTCTGGCCTGCAAGTGTACATGCAGACAGAACATTGTATACATAATAAATAAAATCTTTAAAAAAAAAAAAAGGAAAGATTTATATTTTGCCTCAAAGTTTCAGAATTTTTAGTCCATGGTCACTTGGTCAATTGACTCTGGAACTGAGACCAAGCTATGCATCATGGCAGGGAGCACACAGTACAAGAAATCACTCATCTCATGTAACCAGGCAGTAAAGAGAAAAAGAAGGACTGGCCTCCTCATATACCTTCAAGGGTACACCCCAAGTGACCTACTTCTTGCCTCTGGTCCTTGCGGCCTCAAGTTTCTATTACCTCTTCAACTTCCCAATAGCACCAACAGTTGTGAACCTATGCAGAAGACTTTGGGAGCATTCTGAATCCAAACCCTAACAGAACACTTGTCCCTAATTCATGATTAGCCTTGGTCTTGATCACTGGATACCTGCTGAGCAGTCACCTTCCTGCCAGGCATGACCTTTTCACTCCTTTATCTCTCACCCCAGGCTTCCCAGCAAGTCTGATTTCCCCACTTTGTCCAGGCCAGAGTAGCTCTGTCCCACTCTAGTGTTGGAGGATGTCCTAAGGAGCAGTGCTGATTGCTTGAAAACTATGCCAGGCATTGTTCTGGGTGTTTTCTATGTGCTCAGTTCTCCCTGTGCTGCAAATGAAGTAAGGTTCAGGCAGGCTAAGTTGTTTATGGCCACCTGAGAAACAGCCAAGTGGGACATAAGCCTGGTTTTTGTGACTTGAAAGCCCTTGCTCTTGACAACTCTAATCCAAAGGCCATCTGAAGTTTCCTAATCTTTGAGTGATTTTATAAAAATGAACCTGGATATCTCTAATCTACAGAGGAGTCCTGCTCAGATTCTGTGAGCCCTCAGAACCTAGAAAAGTTCACCCCATCAGACTTGCTCTGATTGCCACCTCAGTGGGCTCTAGGTTCCCATAGCTGACCAAGGAAAGCCAGAGGTAGCTGTCCATCATCTTGTATCTGTGTCCTTAGTCCACTTCCTACTCGTCTCTTCTAGTCCACCCCAGGTGGAAACATGGCTTTGAACTTTGATCTTCCCCAAAGAATGCCAATGATTTTGTGGCAGGCAATTTGATATTAGGTCTGCAGTACAACAAAACAGACCATGTAAAAGAGAAAACAGAAGGTTCCCTGAACATTTGGGAGCCTGACATATCTGACCCATAGGACCTTTGCATGGGCTCTCTTGTTCCACCAGGTCACATCCAACCCCCCTCCCTTTATCTTTTTCTTCCCCACACCACAACTTCAACTTTACAACTTGGTGTCCTTTCAGCATGATGTTCATCTTCCTCTGATCTCATGAAATAAGTGGCCTCCAAGGTATTTCTTAAAGAAATACAGGTTTCCCTACTACTATGAATCCTAATGATAGCTCTTCAAATAGTTTCTTTTTGTCCTTTGATAGACTGCCACCAATGGAGTAAGCCACCCTCCATCCTCTTCCAAAGATAAAGGCTCAATGTGTCCTTCCCCAGAAGAAGTGAATGACAGTATTCAGGGGCCCAGGCTGAAGTTCGCTGGCCTCCTCCACCACTGCCGGCCAGGTCCCAGAATCTCCATCTGGAAACTGAGAAGACTAGGTATCTTTCCTCCATTACACACTCGTGATGCCTGCCAGTGACCTTTGGGTCACCAAAGGAATTAAATACAATGGCACATTGATAGCACAGGGTCATAGTACCCAACTGGAAGTAGGCCTTCAAAGCCTGGAGTGATGAAATGTGTGTATAATCTTCTCCCAACTTGAAGATGTTTTTTATTTGAAACAGGGACTCACTAAACAGTCTGGACTGGCCTTGAACTCATGCTCCTCCTGCCTCCATCTCTGAAGCTCTTCTGAGCCACTGCTTTTGTGCTTTGCTGTGTCAAAAGACCTATTATGGGGCCCAAAGTACAGCAGACACTGGTGAGATATCTTGAGAGTAAGTAAAAGAATGAAAGAGTGGATGAACAAAATAGATAGATAATAAGAGTGTCCTAGACACCAGAAGGACATCATGAATCATCCTTCATGCTTACTGGTTTGATTTCAATTTCTTGATAATCACGATGTGTATTTTCTTGTTTTCTTGGTGTTGCAGACAGAAGAAAGTACAGTCAGTTCTGTTATCTTACCCCATATGTGTTCTGAAATATCACTGTGTTATGCAAATTACCCATGGTAGGGTGGGGGACAGAATTTAGAAGAAAATGGAGGTAAAGCCACAATACTCTAAAACTTCTCCCACAAAACATAATTAGAAAAAATACAAATAGACACCCAATAATAAAAGGTAGCATTATTTAACTTATTTCAATGGCTAAATAGTAAATACCTATGGAATTTTGTTCTGAGAAAGCCCTACAGTTTGAACCTGCTGGTAAAACGATCATCTGAAATTAGATTGTTTAAAAGCCAGATGTGGTTAAAATGTGTCCTTTTCACTTTTCTCGTTGCTATAACAAAATAGCTGGAAAAAAGCAATTTCAGGAAGGAAAGGTTTATTTTGGCTTACAGTTTTTGAGGACACATTCATCCCCTAAAGGAAAGGTGTAGCAACAGGAAGAATAGAGAGGCGGGCTGATCATATGTATCCACAGTTAATAAAGAGACAAAGCAGGAAGTGAGGCTTGGCTATAAAACCTCAAGGCCTGCCCCCAGGGACCTTTTCCTCCAGCATGGTTCTGCTTCCGAAAGGTTCCACAACCTTCCAAAACAGTGCCACCAGCTGGAGATCAAATATTCAAACACAAAAGCCTGTGGAGGACAGTTCACATCCTAACCACAACAGCATGTCCAAGGAACTAAAGTGGATAGATGATATTTGCATGTGTATGTGCATCTCATTTGCACCCACATACTATGCTGATTTCAGGCTTCCATCGAGGGCTTTTCAAGAGAAATGAGTCTCATGTTCATGTAGCTCCCATATGAAGACAAAGCAATATCCTCAGAATAGTAATTAGAGCACAACCATCGATAAGTGCTTTTGTGCCTGTTTTTTCCTGTTTGTTATACTCTTCCTATTAGTGATTCCCCCCTCCAAATAAAAAGACCTAACTTATTGGTGTCCCTCTCTCTCACACATAACCCTGCTTTCAACATGGGTCTACCAAAACCCCAGTACTGGTTTCGTACTGCTGACCTGAAGCTAGAGAGATAAAGTACAGATGACCCCTTGGTTCACATAGCTTATGGTTTAAAGCTTTCTTTAAATAATGATCCAGAGATTCATAGTGCCTCATATGAAATGTTCCACCCTTGGTAGGAACATTCCAAATTCAGTAATGTAGTAATTTTGAGGGCCTCCATATCAGGGGTCAGGTCATGTCATAAATGCTACTGAAGGCTACAGCTCTAACTACTTACTGTGTACTCAGCCGCCTTGCCCTTAAAGAATTGAACTGCTTGCTTAGCATAAAGAGAAGCCCCTGCCTCTCAGCGATGACTGAGGTTGTTCTTGGAATGTGACAGGACACAGGTGCGCCCATGTGGAAGACTTGTTGGTCTTGACTGTCTCTAAGTTTTCTATTTGTCCCCAGGAAGGATCTTCTTTATTTTGGGAAGTTTGACCAATACAATGATAATTCAATCCAATGACAATTTACCCCCCGCCCCTGCCTGACATTATGATCTGAGTCCCATGTAACTGTCCAACTTCACTCAACAGTACCCTCCTCCGCTCTTGCTGATGTCTGGCTAAAATGGCTGTCTGTTCCTTGTGCTTTGTGCCTTCAGACCTGCTATTCGTTCTGCCTGGAACGTCCTTTTTGGACGTGGCTCTCTTATCCTTTCTCCCAGAGTAGCCTTCTCAGGTTGTTATCTCAGTGTGATCTCAGCTTTATTCATAGCTTGGATCATAACCTGTAATTGCTCTATGTATTCAGCTCCAGTTGCAGCTGTCCCAAATTGCCATCAACAGCCTTCAGGCAACCAAGATTTACTCTCCGATAGTTTCCCAAGTGAGGAGTCTGAAGTAGGTGGACATGGCTGCATTCCTAGCAGAGACCCTGGGACATGGAAGTCCAATTCCTCTGCCTCCCCCCCACAATCTAGCGTGAGGGTGTTTTCCTCCTCTGACATCTGGCCTCTCCCACGTTGGAGCTGTCAGTCACAGCAGTCTGACCTCTGTTTCCAGAGTCCTACCTTCTTTGTGACTGAGAGCCTGCTGCCTCCCTTTTCTAAAGACTCCTTTGATTGCATTGGGCTCACCTGGGTAATCCAGGTTAATTCTCCATTTCAAAGCCACAGCTTAATCACATCTGTAAAGTGTCAGGTAGCTTTCAGAAGTTCCACGGATAAGGATGAGGAGATCTTTGGCGGGAGCCATTATTCACCCTACCGCAGCCTTCTTTATTTTCAATCTCCTGTCTCCACACTAAGCCCTGTGAGACAAGGATCTTCTTTATCTCATTCACTGCTGTCTCTCCAGAACCCAGCATAAATCCTAGCACATAGTAACTGATCGATAAATATTTATAGAATAAAGGGATTGCTGGCTGAGAGTTTTAGTAAAACTGCAACCAATTTCCACTTCTAAATAACATAAGAAAACACTACATTCTAGTAAAGATGATTGTTGCTCAAAATGTATCCTAAACCTCAAAACTAACAGTGTAACTTTGGCCTAAGTTGCTCCACTTCTCTGATTCTCTGTGGTCCTATCTATAAAGTTGAATACAGAAGCAAACAAACAAAAAACCCAACTTGGCTACAATATTGTAAGTATTAAAGATCATAAAGAAGAAAAATGCTGGGAAACTATGGCTTCCACAGCTATGCTCACTCCTGATGCACAGATTATAGATGAGCAAGGCTGTCTAATGAGAAATCACAGCATAAATAACTAATGCAAAGCACGTGTGTGTTTCTGCGCTGCCATGAGCTGAGAGACAGGGTCGTACACAGAAGCAGAGCTACCTCCACTCCAGGAGCCAAAGAAGGTACACTCATGGCTGTTGGGGAGTGCGCCGAACGGCGGCAGGAAAAACCTAGAATGGGAAATGATGAGATTCTTCCAGGAACCACATTCCAATAAATCCCCCAGCACAGTGGAGGCAGAAAAGGAAGATGCTAGAGGAGCCATTTGCAATGACCATCTGGCTTGTTAAAATTGATTAAAGGTAAAAAGAGAAATCGAGATCTACGTCGGTGGCATTAAATTACTTCTCAGACAAGCCAGTCTGTGAGATACAGACTCTTCTTGCTGCAATAGCTGAAATATCTGAAGACAAGATTTCAATTTATAAAGAAAATTCTTTTTAAAACTCCATAAGAGCCTGCTTCATTGAGAAATGTTGAGCATTGCTCAACTGCTTTATTAAATCCTTTTTATTTATGTGTTAGGAAGGGCACGGTGGCATTCTGCAAAAATAAAGCAGGCTCTGCGTCATGTCCTTACTGGAGAGTGGAGACAGCACATTCGCATGTATCTTCAACCTTTTTCAACACTTACACATTTTATAATGATTTAGGGGAAGAAAAGAAAGGAAGCGATAGACTCTGGGTTGAGACATACTCCAGCACCATGCCGATTCCTCTTAGCTCTCTGGCTGTGTGACCTTCCCAAGAAAGGGATATTTCTGACCCCAGGTTCTTCTTCTCTGAAAAAAGATCACATCACTAGTAGGTGTAACATAAGGTAGTACTTACTTTTGGTATTAGTATACATATCATATATTATATATCATATAATATATATAGAACTATATATATTGATATATGATTCTAAAGCCATATTTAGGTTCATTGGTCAGGATTGGTTAGCAGTCTTTCCATAAACAAGGTTGTGGAAGCAACAGCACAAAACATTTTTCCCTTTAAGAGTTTCTGACATCTGGAAAGATTTTGACAGTGTTGTTTCACAGTATGCATGTACTTGTGCGCACGCACGCGCGTGTGCACACACACACACACAAACACCACTAACACCACCGTCAGCTCTTCAGGCAAAATAGTGTCTAGTTCTTATGTGGTTTTTGAGCTCTGAATATATTCCTATGCCATAATGGCCTTGGTCTGTGGCAAGGACCTGTTTATGGGATTTTTTTGTCCCATTCTGTCCTGAGGTCCATGAGGACAGTGGGTGAAATCATGGAGGAAGCCACCTTGGGGACTGCATGAGCTTCCACTTTGATTGACCTCTGGCTAACTCTACCACTCCAAGAGCCCCAGACCTCAGGCAAGCTGTTTCATTTCCTGGACCTCTATTTTCTTATCTGTAAAATGCATTGGTAGATCCTCTTGGAGTCATCATGGGAGGAAGAGAAAGGTGGATTTGAGAGGCTATCCTGAGATTCTGAGAGGGAGATGCAGGAATGGGTGAGGCACATCGTGAGAAGCAGGGAACATCAGGATGTGGCCAGGGTAAGTTTGTGTGGTCTGGTCCAGTGCTGGCAGCCAAGTCTTCGAGTAGGATGGAATATAGAAGTCTTTCCTACAGCCCCTTCCTATCATGTAAGCTTCCTTTACTCAGAGGTCTCTTGTCTGAGCCAGGCTTGCAGATAGAAGAGTATGCTGACTCAGGGTAGAAAGGGGATGGTGACTGGTTTTAATGGCTGCCTTTGCTCCTCCTAGCTGCACTGGACATCAGGAGCATGAGTGTAGCTGGGAAGGATGAAGAAGACTATGGTCAGGGTAGTATTTACTTTCTCTGATCGAGGACCTCCTCCAGGGCCACAATGGAGGTGTGGCCATGACCTGCCACACGGGGGAGCCCAAGAGACTGAGGCTAAAGGTAGCAGAAGCCCAGAACAGAGGAACATGGGGCAGACCAGGGATCTCCTAGGAACAGGTCATCTGTGTACTAGGTAAACTAGGGTGACCCTTGGAGAAGATAGTCTGTGCCATTGAGGCTGTGCTCACTCCATAGCAAGGAGGTGGAGACATGAGGCAAAAATGCAAGGAGCAAGAGTGGATAAAGGAGGCAATACTCCTTGGAAAGCCAACAGACCAGGCCTGCAGGATGAACTCAGCTTTCCCAGCTCTTCTGCAAGCTAAACTGAGCAGAGTGGGGAGGAAGCAGGAGACTTGATAAAGCCCCTTGAAATATAGATTTATTCCCAAGGACACCCTAAATTTGCACACAAGGGAGAAGCAAGATTGCATTCCACTCAGAGCTTCTTCTTAATACTGATGAGTTGTAAGATGAGCATTAGCACATCATAAAAATTATGATCATGATAACAACAATAATAAAAAGGGTTTAAATTTGTACAGCACGGTACACTTTGCAAAAATGCTTTCCCATTCGTTAGCATGTATGTGCCTCATAATAGCCCCCTGAGAAAGGCAAGATGATGGCTGCTATCCATTTTATGAGTGAAGAATGGGCCCAGAGATAAAGTGACTGGCTAACTGGCTGGCAGGAGATGAAATCTTTACCCCAAGTTCAGGGCTCTCTGCCCAGCCTTCAGAAAGAGGCTTGAGCACCCTTGTTCACTGCCCTGAGATTATCACCAAAAGATAGCCTGGGAGACATCCGTGATGGAACCTCACACTTACAGTGCCTTCCACCAGGCCTCCCCTTGACAAGGGATGATTTGGCTCATTGAATCTGAAACACATCAGTGGTACCTCCTCCACTGCTGCTCGGCAATAAAGCCAAGTCAGCAGCACAGGTTCCAGAATGCAAGCCCCTCTGTTAGTAAATATTTGGGAACCACAGTGATGTTTGCTTCAAAGGCAGATGTGCAATTCACCACTCAGGAGCAAAGGAGCAGGAAGGTGAAAGGTCCCAAAACTGGAAGACATCCAGCGAGGGGCAACAGAGACACAGAGACCCAAGGGAGGGATCCAGGAGAATAAGGAGTTTGGATAAGAAAGGGCAAGAAGGGGGCTGGAGAGATGGCTCAAAGGTTAAGATCCACTTTCAGAGGACCTGGGCTCAGCTCCTGGCATCTTCATGGTAGTTCACAATCATCCTTAACTACCCTTTCAGGGGATAGGACACCCTCTTATGACCCTTGGGGTCACCAGACACATAAACACTCATACACATAGACAATTATAAAAGAAAAAAAAATTTTAAAGAAAGGGCAAGAATAATGACTAATAAAGAAGAGTGAAAAGGAAGAAAGGAGGGAGCCAGTAGTTGAGAACAAAAGAAATAGAAGAGAGGCACAGACATGGAGAAAAAGAGTGGGGGAGAGTTGCCTGGCTTTGAGTAATAAGAAGAGCATTTGTTTTTAAAAGGCGATTAAATATCTTATTCTCCTGTCCCCAAATGTAAATGTTTCTGACTCCCCCAGAAGTTAATCAGGCTTAAAGCAATTCTAAGCCTTTAGGGGTTGGCTTAACGGAAACAAAGAACGTGTCCAGTATGCTGACCTCTGTTGGGCCAGTACGTAAAGGAGGCAAGGAACAGAGATTAAGAGCTGCCCTCACTCACGCAGGCGGCCACTCCTACCAAGGTAGATATCTCCAGCCCCCATCCCCACGCCTCAGCAGGCAGAAAGCTGATCCACCACTTCAGCTGCGATGCAAGAGTCACTTAAGCAAGCTTGCACACCCTGTGCCTCTCTTTAGTCCCACAGCCACCCTAGAACCTGGAGGGCAACTCACAGACTGAGAGGGTGCTGGGCGGGGCATAAACCTCAGGGGTGGAGTCTCTGGCAGCAGCTAGGCCTACCCCGGGTTCTGAGGTGGATATTATAGGAACTTCTCTAATGACAAATCCTGCTCACTCTTCTGTCTGCTATTTACTGTATTCGTGGCTTTATTAAAATCCTGCTACATAGTATATTGTTGTGATTTTTCTAGCTTAAACAATTTGTAGGTCAGGAGTTTGGAAAGAGCAGCGAAAATGACTGGTCCCTGCTCCCTCGGTGTCTGGGTCTTCAGACACAAAATGCAGAGGCTGGAAACAGCTAGGATCTGTTTCTATGGCACAGACTCCCTCATTCACCATAGACATCATATAAGCCTACCCAGATTCGTGGAGAGAAGAGACAAGCCAGAGCCCAAATCCTAATGTGCAGAGGGGGAAGTTTCCAGTGAAACATGTCAGGTAAAAGAGTCACTGTGTGTCTTTAGAAAACAAACAGCTCTGGGAATGGCTTTCCCCTTAAACCACTACACGAACAGCTCTGGGAATGGCTTTCCCCTTAAACCACTACACTTTTATTAGACACCTTTGATCCCCCTTCCTAGGAATGAGGAGTTAGGTCTTTGAAGGATGAAGGAATGGATCCGTATTCATCAACTAACAGCAAGCAGAGGAAGAGATCCGTATTCATCAACTAACAGCAAGCAGAGGAAGAATTTGAGTCCCAGTTGCTCAAAGAGTTCTGACTCCATATTGCCACAGGCATCCTGAAATGATAAAAAAAAAAAATCTTCTTGTGACTATTGCAGCCACACCATATGTGGGACATTGTCCTGAACATATTTTGTTCTCTTGTTCATTGAAAAATAATAATAATTGCTGTTATTTGCTGAGATTACTCTGTGCAAAGACTTGTTTTGCAGCTGGACTCTTCAGAGTTGAGTGAGGATGTGTGTGTTTTGTAAGGGAGACTGAAGGGAGAAGCAGTTACTTGCTCAAGCTCCCAATGCTAAGAAGAGAGGTAGTTGAGAGTCTGCCTTCAGTTTTCTGACTAGAAAAGGTTGGCAGGTGGTGCACAGAGAAGAGGCTGTTGTTTGTGCACAGAGGGTGTGGAGGGGACCTGGGGCTCCTTTCCAGAGATATAAACTTTTCTAAGGAAGTCTGTGCAAAATAGGACATAAAAGAAGACTTCAGTCTCACTTGCAGGGTTTTCAGAGGGGTGTGTATGTGTGTGTGTGTGTGTGTGTGTGTGTGTGTGTGTGTGTGTGTGTGTGTGTTTGCATGTCCATGTTTCAAGGGGAAAAGAAAACATTGGGTATCCTGTTCTACCACTCTTGCCTTATTGCTTTGAGGCAAGACCTCTCCCTGGAATTGAAGGAGGCTGTCAGTGGAGAAGCCCTAGTAAACCCTCCTCTCTCTGCTCCTGGCAAGCTGAAGTCACAGGCATGCATGACCATGCCTCACTTTTTAGGTGCTCATGTCTGAACTATGGGTCCTTACACTTGCAAAGCAAGCATTCTGGAGAGATACCTACTGGACTGCCTCGCCAGACCTGATTTCAGGGTTATATCAGGAGACACCCTTAAGTTCTTTGACTGACATAATGCATAGGTAAGGAGATAAAACCAAAGGCTTTGGGGGTTCTCAGTCAAGAAGGAAATATAAAATAAGCCTAGAAATGACTAGATAAATGGAAGAGAGCATAAGACGGTGACAGAGCATAGAGTGTCATTCTGACAGAGAAGGAAGCAACCTTGCTAAGTTTGGAGATCAGGAAGGGCATCCTAGGATAAATAGCCCTTGAGAGGGGTCTTAAAGATGAAGAGGATTGCATAGCATAGAGAGCAAAGAGCCGAGAATTACTTTCCCCCAGTCTTATTTCTACCCCTTTGCAGAGCTGTATTCTCAAATAACTATCTCTTTTGAAAGGGTTGGGGTCATACTAGTCTGTGAATGACTAGTCAATTCACGAACTCTGAGCCAATCAGGAAACTTATTTGCACAAAACCTTTAATCAAGTTCCAAAAACCAGACCTCAGTCTTACCGAAAGATTGCATATTGTAAGACCCTTATTTTCCAAGCCAAAAGTCACTAAGGACAGATACCCATCTTGAGACAGCAGTGAGGCAGCAGAAAGGACAGCTGTCCAGCCCTGTCCTGAGTGAGCCATGGTACTCAAATTTCATGGCCCAGTCATGGCACTTTTAGCCACAATCTCCTTCAAGACAACTTGCTAAGTGACTTGCAGTAAATCCTTCAGTTTCCATAAACCTACCTGCACTGCTTTCAGGCAGGAATACTGTGGAATTAACTATCAAATTTTTGTGGCACCTTCAGGCTCTCAAGCTTTGTGCCAGTCAATCACTATTTTAAAACCCCACGAGGGCCAGTGAAATGGTTCAACAGACAAATGTTGCCCATCTGGATGACCTGAGTTCGATTCCTAGGAGCCTTACAGTAGAATAAAGGAACTGATTCCTGCAAGTTGCCCTTGGACCATTTCACAAGTTCCAAAGTATGTATACACACAAATAGATCAATAAATTTTTAAGAAGAACTCCATGAAATGGTATTCACAAACACATAACCACTTCTTTAAGACACATATCTAGGTAGCCACCTGCCAACATCTGACTTCAGTCACCTTTTCTTGAGGAAAGTTTAAAGGGTCTATCTTTATTGTTTCTGTAATATTGAATGTTGAAGGTGTGGTGAAATGTGACTATCAGAGAGGTTTGTGTACATTTTTAATTCAAAGTAAAACAAAAACTTTCTCTGCCAAGTACCTAAGAACATTGAGGCAATAATAAAACATAAACAGGAAAAAAAGCTCTTGTACTTATATCTTTAAAGTACATTAAAATTATCTCAGAATTATACTTCTGAAAAATGATAAGTAGCACACATTAAGTAAGTATCCCTGGAATGGTGGCATAGTCCTGTGGTATCAGCACTTGAGAGGTGGAGGCAGGAAGACCAATAATCAAGGCTGTCTTCAACAATATATCAAATTAGAGACTGCAAGAGACCCTGTGTGTGGGAAAATGATTGAATAAAGAAGGTAAAAGAGCAAGGGGGAGGAAAGGTAGAGAAAGAGGGAGTAGGGCAAAGGAGAAGGGAAATAGAAGGAACGGAAAATAGAAAAGGGAAGAGAAGGGAAAGAGAAAACATAAAATCAGCTGATGCAATAGTTGAATTATATAGCCCAGGAATGTAACCATGAAATGGCTCTGAGACCTCTAGGGTGGAGGTTTGTGAGCTGGTGCGAGGTGTGGCTCTCTCCTTAGTTGATGGTAACCTCTGCCTTCACCAAGCTACCTGAGCAGCTTATGAATGAATGTGGGCTATGGGGGATGTGCTATTCACATGGCTGTTGGTCGGTGTCTGGTTTCATGCTGCAGTTGCTTGCTATATTGGCAGTGTTGTCCAGACATGGCTACCGAATCACTGGCTTCAGTTTGAGAGCTGAAACATTTGCTGCCAGTCAAAGCAGAATATCAAAAGCAATATTGTGTCCATATCCACATCAGAGGACCAGTTCAGAGCCAGATAGGCAGGCTCCACAGCCTGTCTACCACTCAGTCACTACCTAAGGAAAATGAAGATACTGGGAGGGTCACTGGTGTCACTGTGTGTGAGCTCCCCTATGTGTCCTCACTGGGCACATACAGAGATTTCGGTTCCTTTTGTGTCACAAGGATGATTTTAATGGTGAATACTGTCAGCTGTCTGCCTCGTTCTGCAAGGAAACATGAGGTTAAGTGGCTGAGAAGGCAGGATTGGGAAAGTACTGAAAACCAGATCTTTGCCTGTGGCTGATCCTCCCCTGGGAAATTGTGAAATGGAGTTGGCCTGGGGATTTCAGAGCAAGGGTGAGGTGGCTTCCTTGGTTCACTTGGGGAAAGGCACCATGGGGAGAGATGGGGAGGGAGCCAGTGTCAGTGGCTGCACAACACTCCCAGTGCCCAAGGCCCCCTGACTCCTCCTCTCTGTGTGTCTTTGTAGAAACTCTTCTCTTCTCTCAGACATACCCTTGGTCTGTAGCGTGAGGTCTCTCTGTCAGTACCCAGTGGTGGTGATAGGTCACAAGCTCAACACCAATGTCTGCACAGACCCTGAGAGTAGAACTAAAGCCTTCTGGGTAATGAGTAGCAGCAGCACCAAGCTGAGTGGAAAAGAAGAACAAGAATAAGAGCCTTCAGCTGCAGCGCAAATGTGCACTTGAAAGACAGACACCCCACTTAGTAGTGATATCACAGGCTGTCCAATGAGGGGGCAATATCTTATATTATTATATTATGTTGTATTATATATTATATTTATTATATTATATTATATCATACCAAAAATGATAATTCTCTGTCTTTATCCCCTCACCCACCATGACTATATGAACCAAAGCTAGTAACTGGCCACCCTGGCTAATTGGGATAAGAGGTTCCCAGTTCACAGCTGCTATATACCTGTGCATCTGACCCCTGGCAGAGGCAAAAATCTGTGACTAGGTTTATAGGCCCTGAAACAAGTAGGTGCAGGATTTAATTTAATGTCTCTGCCAGATATTAGACTTGGGGTTTTGAGCAAATTCCCTAACTTCTCTGATCTCCAGTTTCTTTCTTCTTGAAAATGGGTGAAAATTAGTTCTAACCTTGGACGTTGTGGGTAAGGATTGGGATGATGCATTTAGTATGCTGTGTGTGAGCAAAATAGGAACTCAGTGAATACTGTTTACAACCATTGTTGCTGTGGTCACCATTATCATCACTCCCAAGTTCACTGGGAATAGACTGGACACTGGCAGGCCAGCAGTCAACCTCAGGGAACTAGTGCGTCAAGCATGGTGCCGCCAACGCTATGAGCAAGACCGCATGGGCCAAACCTGTGGCCGATTCAGAGACACTTCACAGTGAGTAGATAGGCAGATGCACAGTGAGTTCCCAGCCGACATGAAGGGTCAGCTATGTATCGGCATGCCTGGCAGTTTCCACATCTCACTTTAATCAGATCACCACATCAGCTCTATGAAATGTGTGCCATCATTGTATCCATTGCATAAATAAGAAAACCAGACTAAGAGAGAGATGGAGTCAGAACCAAAAGCCAAGAGTTATTTCTTGATGACTGAGGAAGCTTCAAGAAGTCCCTTCCCAGCAGGTCATTAGATCACAGCTCTCATGTGAAGCCAGAGAGATGAATGCACCTGAATGGGTAGAGTCCTCATCTTGAGTACCAGGCACCTCAGGGTCAGCCTGGAGTGACCTGGAACAGACCGAATGATTTCCTGGAAGCCAGCAGGTTCGTCATGGCATTCCTAGTAGGGGTTTTTCTACTACCTAGCCCAGCACTTTCTTCTGTATAGGGAAACAGTTATGAAGCCATACTTCTGTTAGAAGTTGAAATAAGTTTCTCTTGGTGTACTAGTCCTCCTAGGTCACTGTATATTAAAGTACCATCGACTGATGACTTAACTAATAATAGACACACCCATTACAGGTCTGGAAGCTGGAAGTCCAAGGTCAAGTTGTTAATCTAGTTGGGTTCTGGTAAGGGCTGACTTCCTGAATTGCAGGTGGCTGCCTTCTTTTTCCTTTTCACGTGGCAGAGATAGGAAGCTGTATCACTTCCTCTCTCCCTCTTATAAGGCCACTAATCTCTCGTGTTAGGGGTCCCACCCTCATGGCCTGCCCCAGTACTAATTGCCTCCCAAAGCCCCCATTTCCAAGCAACATCACACTTCAGAATAGGGCTTCAACAGATGAGTTTAGAAGGGACACAGTTCAGGCCATGGCCCTACGCACCTCGCAGATGATGAATGTTCATACCTGCTGGCTGGTAATGCTGTGTAGTTAGTTGTGCTGTGCACTATCTTCAGATGGGAATCCGCGCTCTTTCATTCTCCTGTCTTACCCACTCTGTTGCAATATTGGTGGCTCAATAGGAAACCTACTGCAAATGTAAAGAATAAAAGAGAATACAAAGGAAAGGGGAGATTAACAGCTGTGTGGCTGCCAGGTGGCACACGGGATTTGCCCAGGCAGGTGTCTGCTGTCCTTAGACAACCCACACAGGCTGGACGGTGGGAAGGGGTTGTGCAGGAGTCATACAGCATTGACACCTGCTGTTCTTTTGAGCCACGAAGCTCTACCTTGGCACATGAAATGAGGATAGCACAGGCCTAGAAACCTTGCCAATTCCTAGACAGCCTTGGGGAAGTGCTATCTCTGACTAATGTCTTCACTGGGTCACTCACACACTCACTCACTCACTCACTCACAAAAGGCCCAGTTTCCTTCTTCTGGAAATGCCTTCACAACCCATGACAGTTGCAGCACAGGGTATGAGAGAAAGACAGACCTGGATTTAACCTCTTACTTTCTAGTCCTGTGACCTCATCCTAGTCACAGCCCGGCCGAGCCTTGTTCATTTCAAGGGTGAGACTGAAACCTTCTGTCTAGGCTCATCTCTCACTTGTGTGACTTTCTCACTTCTCCAACCAGAGACACATCATCCCCATGAGCCCTGGTACTGCAGGGAGAGGCCCAGAAAAGTCAGCATGCTCACTTTTGTTTTCCTTTGGGTATTTGGACACTTTCACCTCCCATTGTGTTTGAAAGGGTAGACGGTTTTCAGTCTGGTTCTCAGACAATGGTGTTTTGAAACCTCGTGATGTCCATGTGTTGCCAGGCATTCTGAAAGCCACCAGAATCCAGACAGGGAAGCCAGCATCTTGACCCATATGACTGTACCCTTCCCACTCAGCTGTCTTGATGCTCAAACACAACCCACCTCTTTAGACCGACTGAAAGTCAAGACCACAATCTAAAAGACCAATCACTGAAGAAGACACTAAGCTACAGACACTGAGGAAAAGAATTAGAGAAATCCCTCTCATTTCTGGAGAACTGAAGACAATGTAGAGTGAGGAAGGCTGGGGACCCTCAGGAACTTGAAGGTGAATAAGGTTCCATTCTGGGTCTCTAGTTGTATAGTGAAAAGTGTTACCATGCCTTAGCAGCATACTTGGAAAAATTCCAAAACCTTTATTCAACCTACTCTATGTGACTCTATCTACCCTGTCCCATCACACAAAACCCTAAAGCCAGTTCCATAGGGGAACCAAGAGCCAATATAAAGAAATCTGTATAATTATAAAATTTCCTGTTCATTTAAAAGGACAGCTTCAACCAAACCAGAGTGGCTTGCAGCGGGATGCTGGTATCAAGGCTAGACCCTGGGAAGGCCAGGGAGAAAGGGGATGTGAGCTTGTCCTGCCTTACTCATGCCCCTGAGGCCCTGCTGATGCATCAGGCCTGACCAACCTGATGCCTGTTGCAGGGAATATTCTTGGATGAAACCCCTGGGTGCAGGGGGCAAGGGGATACCTCCTCCAGTTGACTCCTTATGACTCCTTTCCTGGTTTCTGAAAATGTCCTGCAGCTTTCTTCTGCCTGATTCTCACACCTTGAAGTATTTCTGATGGCCAGCATATAGAGTCACCCTGGGCTTCCCTTCTTTCTCAGGCAGTATAATTTGGTGGCGCAGAATTCTAAGAAGACAGACCATCTGTGCTTGCCAGTTGTATGTCAACTTGATACAAGCTTAAGTCATCTGAGTGGAGGGAACTTCAGTTGAGAAGATCCCTTCATAAGACTGGGCTATAGGCAACCCTGATGGGCATTTTATTAATTAGTGGTTGATGGTGGAGGGCTTAGCCCATTGTGGGAGGTGTCATCCCTGGGATGGTGGTCCTGGGTTCTATAAGAAACCAGCCTGAGCAAGCCATGAGGAACAAGCCAGTAAGCATCACTCTTCCATGGCCTCTGCATCAGCTCCTGCCTCCAGGTTCCTGCCCTGCTTGAGTTCCTGTCCTGACATTCTTGATGAACTGTGGTGTGGAAGTGTGAGCTGTAGAAACATCTTCCTCTGCAAGTTGCTTTGACATGGTGTTTCATGACAGCAGCAGTAACCCCGCTAAGACACCACTCATAGCCCATCCTTTCTCTTTGCTCCTCTGATCAAGAAGCCACGAGTGGCAACCTCTTCCCTTTAGATTTCTTAGATGTCAATTGGATATTTGGGCTCCATGTTCCACAGTGATAAATAGAGTCCTGTCTATGTTCTTAGAAAAGCCCAGTGGAGCCGGGCGGTGGTGGCGCATGCCTTTAATCCCAGCACTTGGGAGGCAGAGGCAGGCGGATCTTTGTGAGTTCAAGGCCAGCCTGGTCTACAAAGCGAGTCCAGGACAGCCAGAGATATTCAGAGAAACCCTGTCTCGAAAAACCAAAAAAAAAAAAAAAAGAAAAGCCCAGTGGAGGAAGGGCATCATCTGTCCCTTGGAAGTAAGACTGAAGGTCAAAGGTCACTGATAGCCTCTTCCAAGCTTCCTTCATCAGTCTCAACTTAAAGACTGGGATCTGTGAACACCTCCTCTCAGCAATCCCAGCTCTATGAGTCTGCAGCCTCACTTATGAATTAGGTCTGTCGGCTGCCTAGTCCAGAAAAGTTTTAGCAGAAACACAGGCTGCTCCAGTTACAGCTTCCATGTTCCTGCTTAAGTTCCTGCACTGACCTCCCTCCAAGATGGACTATGACTTAGAGATGCAGCCAAATAAACCTTTGCTCCTGCAAGATGGTTTGGGTCAGTATCTCATCATAACAGCAAGCAATCTCTATCACATCATACACTGAAGAAACTAAACAAATCAGAGTCTAAGTGGCCTAGAGGGGGGGAAATGTGTTTATAAAGCATAATATTAGCCATAGTGAAATCTAAGTGGTATGTAGAACACTCTCTGTAGTTTTGAAATTCATTGAAACATGGAAATATCAACAAGCCAAGTGAAAAAAAAAAGCATTTGTTTACTCAGTGATTCTTTCATTCAATAAGCATTTGTTGAGCACCTGTAATAAACACTGTGCTAGGTTCCTAATACTCTATCCTAAGAAAGCATATGTGTGCTTTGGGCTTCGTTGTCAAACAGTAAGTGACCATAGGTCTGTGGGTTCATTTCTGGATCTTCAATTTGATTCCATGGATCCACTGGTCTGTTTCTATACCAGTACCATGCTGTTTTTATTGCTGTTACTCTGTAGTATAGCGTGAAATCTGGGACAGTGATTCCTCCAGATGTTTGGGGTTTTTTGTTTGTTTGTTTGTTTGTTTGTTTGTTTTGGGGGGGTTTGTTTTGTTTGTTTGTTTGGGATGTTTTGGTACAGGGTTGATTTAGCTATTCTGGATTTTTTTTGTTATTCCATATGAAGTTGAGAACTATTTTTTCCATGACTATAAAGAATTGTGTTGGTATTTTGATAGGAATTGCATCGAATCTGTATATTGCTTTTGGCAGGGTGGCCGTTTTTATTATGTTGATCCTACCTATCCATTAAAATGGGAGATCTTTCCATCTTCTGATGTCCTCTTCAATTTCTTTCTTCAAGGACTTGAAGTTCTTGTCATACAGGTCTTTCACTTGCATGATTAGAGTTACCCCCAGGTAACCAAAAGGATCAGGAATATAGACTTTGTTACCTATTAATGGGGCAATTTTCCCTAGGGTGCTACCATGTAAGCCCCCTGTGCAAGAGGAAGCTCTTAGCCCTCATATGACCATTGAACTGAGAGGAGCTGATATATAGACATACTCCAAAAGTGGGATGGGTGGGAGAGGGAGGAGAAAGTGGAAGGGTGGAACTGGGAGGGCTAGAAGGAGGGCACTGTGATGGAGATATAACTTGAAGTAATAAACAAAAAAAGAAAGAATATGTGTGCCTAATAGCTTTGATATTACACATAGTTTTATTATCATGGTATGTCACTGTGTGTGAATTTAACTTAGTTCATATGCTAAGCAGGAAAGGGAACCCAAGGACTCTGGGGTCCCTTTGCTGAGACTTGAGGATGAAGGGAGTCATGGCCAAGAACTGTAAAACATCTCTGCAGACTGGGAAAGCACAAGGAAATGGATTTGCCTGAGAATTCCTACATAGGACAGCCCTTGCTAAAACCTTGATTTTAGCCAAGCTAGGCCTATTTTGGACTTACATACTCTGAAACTATAAGATGGTAAATGTCCATTCTCTGGCATCTTTAAATGAGTGCTAATTTGTTACAGCAGAAGGAGGAAACTAATTTAAGCAATTGCAACTAAAACCATTCAGTATAGGAAAGGAAGGAGGGCGAGTAGAGAACATAGAAAAAAATATGTAATCTAAGTATTTTAAATAAGGTAATACTTCGGTCCGCCTCGCTGGCAAGGTATGTTTCAGATCAATCTTGATGCTTTTTTGTATATTTGGTATCATCAAATTTGATACGGTTTTAGGGGAGTTTTGGAGGTAATCATAACTCTGTGCAATGTTCGATATTGCCCCTGACTTCACAACTTAAGCTCCAGACATGGGACATTCTTCAGCTTCCCTCTCTTCTCTTGGCACCAAACCCATGACTCTTGTGCTAAGCAAGCATTATACCAACCCCTAAGCTCTGCCCCAGCCATAGTGGCATCATTCTGTCAGAACTGAGAGCCTACTGTGTTTACCAGGTATGAACTTCAGTTATGAAGTCAGACAAATCTGAACTGAGAAAACTCCAGCCAGACCCTTACCAGCTGCATATCCTTAGATAAGCTTCTACACTCCCCTGACCTCAGGCTAGAGATCTGTGAAATGGAAAACAGATGGTAACACCCCCACCCCCAACCCCTACCCACACTACTTCATAAGATTACAAGGCAATGCATATCGAGGGCCTGGTGCACAGTAAACTCCTAATAAATGCGTGCAGTTAGTACAGTCTGAATTATTGTTGAGATTGTCTCTGCTCTTTGGATAGAATTGCCCTCCAAAGGCTAATTTGCCTCGCAGATAATGTGTATGCTTCCGGTACACATTGTACGAGCTTATTAATAAGCTTCCCAACCTTGTTTTTCTAAGTAAGCAAAGTCATGCAGGGACTAAAGTGGGGGAGATTGTGGAAAGGGGGTCCGTGTAGTCAGAAGGGTGGATGTCAAGGATCTCAATATTGTATAAATGGGATACACCTGACATACAAAAGGGAAATACGTGATTTGGAAGACAACTCTGTGGGAGGGTAGATGAAGGACTAGAACCTGGACCTCTCAGACCCCTTCTGGCTCCCTCTCCAACACTCCATTGACTGTCTCTCTAACTATAGCAATGCCTCAAAACCACCAGGTTAGACTAACATCATTGAGATTGGCAGTCCCATCTCAAACTAGGGTAACTACAAGCATTCCTTGCCCTCTCCTCTAGCAATTTGTGGAGCGCTCTTCTCCCAAGTCTGATTTCTGAAATACAAATGTCAAGTGTTTGAATACATGCTTATCAAATGTGGCATGGAAGTGTGTCTTTTCCATGCAGTCAACCTTTCAACACATCTCAGTTATTATTTTTCCCCTGCAAAAAGATATTGTAGATTAAAGCATGCTGGAAAAGAAGAAAGAATTATCTTTTCTCTGACAGCCCATGGTTAAATTAAAAAGGTAATGCCCCTTTAGCCAGCTATGAAGTCTGCTTCCTTCTGGAATGTACTCCATTACATTCAAGGCCCTGAATTGGTGATATATAAAACATTGCTTCCAGGTTCCTCAGTGGGACCCATCTTTGATCTTTTCAACTGAAATGTGGAAATAATCCGAAGTCATTCATTTGATGGTCAAATTGAATAAACATACTAAGTGTCCAATGGGAGACAATGACCTCTCTCCCAATGCCTTGAGCAATGGAAAAAGCCTAGGCAATTTCTGTTGTCTTTTGTGAGGATAATAAAAATGACATCCATATTTATTGAATACTTAAGAGGTGAGGCAGAGCCCACTGGTCATTTCCCATGAATTTGCAATTCTCATCTTCACACTTCCTAGTTAGAGATTACTATTGTTGTTCTTAAGATTTACATTATCATTCTCAGTTTATAGATTAGCAAACTGAGATTGGGAGAGGTTCAATAACTTCTTCAAGGTCATACGGTTAGGGACAGGTGAAGTCAGAACTTGAACCTTCCTCTCAGGACTCTAAACTCAGGCTCCTCCTCCCCTCGCCCGACCCGCCCTCCCCCATTACTCCATAAGTGAGATTGTCATGGATCATGGATCGTACTCCACAGAATACATGCTTATAGGAAAGGAGGGAGCAACAAGCTGCTTCCAAGTTCCCAGACACCTCATGGTACCAGCAAACATTCACTTCCTCTACAGGTGAACAGTTAGAAGGAACAGTTCTGCCCCCTGGCACCTGAGCATTTCTCCCGGGAAAGGGCCACTAAAGCGCAGCGAGAGCGTCTTCAAGTCTCATTTTGAAAAGGCCTCTCTGGCAACAATGAGAGTTAGACGTTACTTCTATCAAATACCAGGTTCACATTACTTTTTTTCTTTCTTTCTTTCCTCCTTTTGTAAAAAAAAAAAAACAAAAGGGCTTTTATCTAAGTCTCCTCTGGGCTTCCTTGTGTCTGGTTTGTTCTTTCCTTTTGTAGCTTCAAATGTAGTTGTTTTCCTTTGATTTCCAGATCTGTTCTCACCGTTGCCTTACACTGAGCACAACCTAAGTTCAGAGTTTGTCCCCTCTGTGTCTCCAACATCAAGGTAGTGGTCTACATGTTGTTGTTGATTCCCCAATAGCTTCTGTTAAATGAATGAATGACTCCTTGGTACCTGTAATGTAGAATTGTAGGCATTACTATTTTAAAAGACAACAATTAAGTACAGTGTATGAAAGGATTCACATGTGAAATGTGTATTTACACACACTGTGTGTTCTTATACATAGATGTGCTTTCATAACATTGAGCCTCCAGGCCATAGCTGCATTGCTGTTGGTTGCATGTTCACTAATGTCAATGATTTGGTTGCCTGTAGGACAGAGACGGCAGCCCTACATTGGACCCGCTATTCTTCACTACATGTTTGGACATTTAATTAAATAGCAGCTGGTGTCTCTTTATTTGGTTATGTAAGAAGGAGTTCATTTCTCTTTAATAAAGTGAAAAGTTGTGTTTATATTTATTGTTTAATACACATGACTAATTCTCGGAATTTCTTTTCCTTTTCAAAAAACACCCTTTAACTCATCGAGAGTCATAAAGAGGAAATACAAGTTAATCAAAAGTTCCTGTTAGAATTGAAATATCAACATAGCTACAATTGAAGGTGTCAATTCCTGTGCCATTTGCAAGTTCAACAGTGACAATTATAAGGACTTCAGCTTTGCCCCCCATTGACTCTCTTGCCACCTACTGTCACTTGTCATCTTTGCACCCATTTTCCCTGTCATCATCCAATTAAACCTTAGAAACAATATTTTCCCTACAGCTCTAGTAGAGTATTCAGGATACAAAACCAATGTGCAGTCAGCCACATTTGTTGGGAACTCTTCATGATTACTGCCATAGATAGGAAACCCAGGCCCTAAGCCATCCTTTTGGGGAGGGGGCAAATGGTCAACCCCCAGACATTTGTCTTTCTCCTAATGTTACTCTGTGTCCTTCAGCATGTCTCTTCTGAGCAAAGACTTGTCTCCCTGTCTCAAATTCTCCTTTATCTAGGGCTGGTTCAGGACGGTGGTTCCAATGCTGAGGTCCTTTCCTGCTGAAGGCAAGACCACTGTCCTATTCTCTACCAAATCCCGTTTCATCCTTGCCCTGTCCCCCACAGCTATGCCCTAGTTTATCCCAACAAAAAAACCTGGGTACCCTAAACAGCAGACATTTCCCTCACCGTTTTAAGATGTCAGTAGGGTTGATCTCCTCTACAGCATGCTGGCTTGGCGTAGATATGGCTGCCCTCTTGCTGATTCTTCATAGTTGTGACTCTACAACAGCCCCTATACCCTTCTGGGTCTACATCTCTGTTATTATAAGGACACTAGACTGGGTTAAGATTCATCCAAAGGCTCTCATTTTAACTTATCTACTTCCTAAGGCTCACTTTTTAAATGCAGTGGTGGTGACATCATAAAATACAGGGCCTAGGACTTCAAGGAAGTAAGGGATGTTCAGTCTCTGCCACTGACCTTGTTCATTCCAGCTAGCATTCTGAGCCTTTGTGTCCCACCATGCCTGTGGTCATGTATCTGGAATGCGAGTCCTGAGCCTGCCACATTCTCAAGCTCTCATTTACAAGCACAGACTGTGAAATTAGTCCTGGGAAGATGACCATGGCCTATAGCCCCTGCCAAGTAGCACAAAGAGAACCATTGATGTTTGGTGACATATTTTTGTCTTCACTGCCCAAAGCATTTTAAAATAAAGAGGAAGCAATATATACTATAAACACATATTATATACAACCCCAAAATTAAAACTCTGTGTGTGTGTGTGCATGTGTGTGTATGTGTGTGTGTGTCTGTGTGTGTGTTAGTGTGTGTCTGTGTGTGTGTATAGATATCCTGTACTATATGGCTAAAATCCGACTATAAGTGAATAGATGCCATGTGCATCCTTCTGAGTCTGGGTTAGCTCACTCAGGATGAGCTTCTCTAGTTCCATTTGGCTAGAATGGCAGGCTAGCAAGGTTCAGGAATCTCCATGTTTCTGCTTATCACCACTGGTAAGTCACAGGTGTGTGCCACCATCCCCAGCTTTTATGTGGGTGCTGGGGATATGAACTCAGGTCCTCATGCTTGCACAGCAAGTACTTTACCAAAAGTTATTTCCTTTGACCCAAAATTTTTATATATTCTTTTGAAGATTTGGCCTATTTCTGTTCACATTTCAATTTACAGTTTTAAAACACAGTAAAAACAAAAAACAAAAAAACAACTTAGGACTATTACCCTTCATACATATCCCAATTAATAGACCTTTAAAAAAATGACCACAGACAATGGGCAACCTTCATGAGCATGTGTATAGTGGCAGATTAAAGCAGAGTTTCTAGACTCACACAAGGCTATGCTTAAATTCTGTGCCTACCACTTCTTTTGTTTTTTTTAACTCTGTACCCCATTTTTTAAAATTCATTTATTTATTGCTTGAGATTACATCTCCATCATAATGTCCTCTTTCCACCCTTCCCAGTCATGCCCTCCCATCCTCTACACCCAACCCTTTCATCCCACTCCTCTGGAGTGGAGTGTCCCTACATAACAGTCCCCCGCCCCAGTTCAGCAGTCATATGAGGGCCAAGAGCCTCCTCATACACTGGGGGCCTACAAGGCAGCCCCACTAGGGAAAAGTGTCTCATTGACAGGTAACAAAGTCTATGTTCATGTCCCTTTGGTGCATTGGCTGTAGTATAGTTATCCTGTACTATATGGCTAAAATCCGACTATAAGTGAATAGATGCCATGTGCATCCTTCTGAGTCTGGGTTAGCTCACTCAGGATGAGCTTCTCTAGTTCCATCCATTTGGCTGCAAATTGCATAATTTCGTTGTTTCTGATAGCTGAGTAGAATTCCATTGTGTAGATGTACCACAGTTTTTTAATCCATTCTTCGGTTGAGGGACATCTGGGTTGTTTCCAGTTTCTAGCTATTACAAATAAGGCTGCTATGAACATAGATGAGGAAACTTCCTTGTGATTCGATTCAGTGAAGAGTCATTTGGATGTATGCCCAGAAGTGTTATGGCTGAGTCCCGAGGCAGAGCTATTCCAAGTTTTCTAAGATATCGCCATACTTACCTCCATAGTGGTTGCACAAGCTTGCACTCCCACCAGCAATGGAGGAGGGTTCCCCTTTCTCCACACCCTCACCAGGCATGTCTGTCATTTGAGCTTTTGATCTTAGCCATTCTGACAGGTGTGAGATGGAATCTCAGAGTTGTCTTGAGTTGCATTTCTCTGATGATTAAGGATGCTGAGCATTTCTTCAAGTGTCTCTCAGCCTTTAGGAATTCCTCCTTTGTGAATTCTCTGTTTAGCTCTTTTCCCCATTTTTAATTGGATTATTTGGTTTCTTGGCCTTTAATTTCTTGAGTTCTTTGTAAATTTTGGATATTAGCCCTCTGTCAGATGTGGGGTTGGTGAAGATTTTTTTCCCAATCTGTAGGCTGCCGTTTTGTTCCAATGACAGTTTCTTTTGCCTTACAGAAGCTTTTCAGTTTCATGAGGTCCCATTTATTGATTGTTGGTCTTAGGTCCTGAGCTGTTGGTGTTCTGTTCAGGAAGTTGTCACCTGTGCCAATGAGTTTGAGGGTTTTTCCCACTTTCTCTTCTAGTAGATTTAGTGTGACCGGCCTTATGTTAAGGTCTTTGATCCACTTGGACTTAAGTTTTGTACAAGGTGATAAGTATGGGTCTAACTTCATTCTTTTACAAGTGGACATCCAGTTGGACCAGAACCATTTGTTGAAGATGCTGTCCTTTTTCCATTGTGTGGTTTTGGCCTCTTTGTCAAAAATTAGGTGACCATAGGTATGTGGGCTCAGTTCTGGGTCTTCAATTCAATTCCATTGATCCACTGGTCTGTTTCTATATGCAGAAAAAGCATTTGACAAAATCCAACACCCCTTCATGCTAAAAGTTCTGGAGAGAACAGGTATACAAGGACCATATCTAGAAATAATAAAGGCAATATACAGCAAGCCAGTAGCCAACATCAAATTAAATGGAGAGAAACTTGAAGCATTTCCTCTAAACTCAGGGACAAGACAAGGATGCCCACTTTTGCCATATCTCTTCAATATAGTACTTGAAGTTCTTGCTAGAGCAATAAGACAACTAAAGGAGATCAAGGGGATACAAATTGGAAACGAAGAAGTCAAATTATCCCTTTTTGCAGATGATATGATAGTATACATAAGTGACCCCAAAAATTCCACCAGAGAACTCTTACAGCTGATAAACACCTTCAGCAAGGTGGCTGGATACAAAATTAATTCAAAAAAATCAGAAGCCCTCCTTTATGCAACAAATAAATGGGCTAAGAAAGAAATCAGGGAAACAACTCCCTTCACAATAGCCACAAACAATATAAAATACCTGGGGGTAACTCTAATCAAGCAAGTAAAGGACCTGTACAACAAGAACTTCAAGCCCTTGAAGAAAGAAATTGAAGAGGCCTTTAGAAGATGGAAAGATGTCCCATGCTCATGGATAGGTAGGATCAACATAATAAAAATGGCCATCCTACCAAAAGCAATATACAGATTCAATGCAATTCCTATCAAAATACCAACACAATTCTTTATAGACCTGGAAAAGGCTATTCTCAATTTCATATGGAACAACAAAAAACCCAGAATAGCTAAATCAATCCTGTACAATAAAAAAAAAAAATCTGAGATATCATCATCCCAGATTTCAAGCTGTACTACAGAGCAATAGTAGTAAAAACAGTGCCTACCACTTCTTAATTGTGTGAACTTGAACAAACTTCTGAACCCCTTGGTTTCCTGGTTTATAATAATATCTGGCTTATGAGGCCACTGCAAGAAACAATTGAGATGATGTTCGCGCATCTCTGAGTGGCCTGCATGAGGGCACAAACTGCTAGAAATATGGGGTTCCCTCTCCTCTCCTCTCAGATGACTGATCTGCCAGTCAGATGCCTCCCCTCCCACCTGCCACCCCCTCCCACCTGCCACCCCCTCCCACCTGCAAGTGGCTTCCAAGCTGTGATCTGGATCAGTTCTTAATAAAATCCACCTCCCCTTTCACCCAGTCCAGAGGGTTTGTGCAAATCCTATGGTAATAGATTTCTTTTAGCTGATTCACTTGGCAGATTTTACATCTGAAAGACTATTTGACAGTTTCCCTGGGCGTTTCTCCAGGGCCCCTCCAAGGGCTAGAAATCTTTGGGAGATTAACTGGCTCTCCTAACCCCTGGAGAAACTCTCTGAAAGCAGTACCTTTAACCTCCCTCCCTGTCCTCTCCACAGAAGAAAAGGAGAAACATGCTGACAGGGGTTTAAGAAAGAAAGCAGAAGAAGAAGGAGGGAGAAGATAAACATTTACAAAGCACTGCTTTTAATCTGCCAGGCCCTTGACATCAGTGACCTCTATTAGTCTCTCCAGCCACCTAGAGGGAATAATGGGCAGTGTTCCTCCCTATTTTTATTTTATTTTATTTTATTTTGAGACAAGGTCTCATTTTCCCCAGACTGGACTCAAACTCATAGCCAAGGATGACCTTGAACTCTTGACCCTCCTGCCTCCCACTCCAGAGTTCTGCAGATATGAGAGGCATGTGTTACTGCTCTCCATTTATGTGGGTCAGGGCTTTGGGCAGGCTAGAGAAGCACTGTGCCAGCTGAACCACAGCCTCAGCCCCATTCATGCCCACTCTACAGATGAGACAGAATCCGAGAGATTAACTAGTACAGCGCTACACTGGCTGGAGAACTTGGCTCAAGGCTGATGCTCTGTAAGATTAAATCCAAGTCTAGCACTCTTTCCCGGGGGACTGGGGGTGGTCCCTCAGATCTCCCTACAAGTTTCCTCTCGTTCCCTTAGCCCCCTGCAATCCCTCACCTTCTTCCTTTCATTAGAGTACAGTTCCTTGAACCCATGTCTTCTGCCATACACTGTTTCTGATCAGGAGTCCATTCTTTTGCTGTTGTTGATCTTTTTTTTTTTGAAAATATATTTTATTTTCAAATAGTTATAACATCTTCCGTTTGCATGTCCTCTTTCCAAATCCTCCCTACTTTCCTTCAAATTCATGATCTCTTTTTTCATAAATGGCTATTGCATGCATACCTATATGCACATATATATTCCTAAATCTAGCCTGTTGCATTCAAATAATGTTACCTGTATATATGTTTTTAGGGCTACCAATTGGTGTGCTCTCATTCTTTTTTCTCAGCATATAGTAGGACTTAGGATGTGTCCTCAGCAGATGAAGAGTTGCATGAATATGTGTATAAGCAGATGAACATTTACACCGTCAGGCAACAAATCTACGAATCAGTGAATTTAAAATGATTATTGTTGGATGGTTGGATGGTTGGTTGGATATAAGAACTAAAAGTAAATGCTTCATAGATGCAGAAGATGAATGTATGCATGTTTATTAAGTGTATAGATTACATGAATGTAATGATAAATAGGTGAATAAATAAATCTTGATAAATAATAACACAAATGAATGTGTCAATCAATGAGTAAATAAAAACGAATGAGAATACCAAATAGATCAACATAAGAGGGAATAGGTAAATTAAAGCAATTAGTGCAAGGATGAATGAACTCATGAACAGACTGATTAATCCCTGAATGAAGGAATGAATGAATGAGTGAGGGAAGGAGCCTACAAATTGGGGTATGAATGCCTTCCCTCTTTTCCTAGGACACTCCTACCCAGTGTGTCCTGTTATGAGAAAGCCTGAGGTACTGGGACCAATGAGGTTCCAGGAGTCAGCCTTAAAGTTGTAGCTTCAAGTCTGAGGTTGAGTCCCACCTGCACACAGGGGAGGCATCTGGCAGAACCCTCCTACACCTCATCTCTTAAGAACCAGGTACCAGTCAAGACAGAGGAAATCAGGGACACAGCTCCAGAGAACATGGCATATGACCAGGAACCCAGTGCCTCAAGCCCCCATTCATAGCAAGCACCCTACTCCATCCACGTCCTGGAACACAAGCTGGCACCCACAGGCAAGGAAATTAATTCTTTGCATCCCAAGAACAACCTCTTGTAATGAAGAGGCTGCTGCAATATCTTTGCAACAAGCAGCAACCCACATGTTCGATTACAACAGGTTGAGCCATTCCCCGCTCCCCAGTGCCAGGGCTCAGGGAAAAAGAAATGAAAACACCAGCACCAAAACAAGAAGCAAGAACACACTCTCCCTGACAGCCAGCACCGGGAGGGAATGGGACTAGACCAGAATCTGGACTCCTCTGCTTGCCGGCTGCTGAGAGACATTCTTTCCTTTTGCTTCCTTTTCTCTTCTTCAGACAGAGCTTCAGCAGTTTTGAATGACTGACACCTCCCTACTCACCCCTGGGACCTGATTCCTGCAGGATTGTGGCAAACTGGTATTTCAGGTTCCCTTGGCAACCCTGGTACCCTGTCTCCTGAGAACTGTGCTTCTCCTGGACTGGAGAAGACCTGACTCCTGGTAAGAATCTATACTTTTCTGCTTCTCAGCCATTCCCGCCCCTGCAGCAGCCTGGCTGCTGCTTGGATGGGGAAGGCTCCACTGGGGGAAAGGATATCCTTGAAGTTAGAAACCACACAAAGGGAGGAGGAGGGCCCTCGGTGTTCCTGGCCCTGGGCAAGAGGGCACGGGCATGCTTCCAGTCTTCAGTCCTGTCATTGCTTGTTCTATGATGCAACTTTCGAGTAATACCTGCCCTGCTGCTGAGGACTGGGTGCCCATTTAGCCCCAGGCGTTTGTCAGTCATTGAGTTAATCATTCTACTTTGACACATGTAGGAAGGAGTTAGTCTCCCTGGTGGCTATGGGGAACAGGTGGGGAGCAGACCGGAGCAGACCCTGTGGTGGCCAAGTTGTGGGGCAGAGGGAAGATGGTGCCTTCCCTTCCTGCTTACAGAGTAAGCACACTTCCCTGGGATCAGGAAGTCTCTAAGGCAGGCCCCCAGCCATCTAACCTTATGCCTTGTTTGGGGAGGGCAGTGGAAGTTGCAGGACCTAGGCCTTGACGACTAATTCCAAACAGCAGCCTCTGAGAAAGATAGTGATGTGCAAATTACTGATTTTTATTGGACACTTTGGGGAATATAGCTGTTTGTCAGGAAATGAAAGGGAATGTTTGTGCTTATAAAATTATATGGAAAATCAATGTAGTGTTAAGTATATTTCTCAGTTGTTTGAGTCAAGGACTGTTCTCTAGCCAATTCTAGCAAACTCCAAGGGAGGATGGTGAGGTCCCAGAGTGCAGCTAGGGGACTGTGTGGAAAGGTCAAATCTCTGTTTACTACTGCCCTCCATCTTCCTGGTGTATTCCTAGCAACATGAAGTGACAGAGTGATGGCAGCTGGGGGTGGGGGAGTTAAATGTGGTGGCCAGTGATTCAGCTCAGCTCAGCTCAGCAGTTTCAGTTAGCTCCACACAGGGCATTCTGAAGCCTAGGTCTCTTTCTAGTTCTCTTTCTCCGCTCTAAATCAGGGGTTCCCTGTAACATTAAGCCTCTCTCATAGATGGGGTGAACCCAGGGGAAGCATGTGGCACGAGGGGAGACCTAAGTTGTCCAGATCTTAAGTGAAAACAGCGTCACACATCACTTCTGGTTTTAGGAGCTGCCTGGTGTAGGTAGAACTGCATTGTGTGATTCTGGTATTATCCAGCACTAGGCTTGGCACACAGAATGAACTGGAGGTGTAGGGCCAGTTCTCTTGCCCTCTTAGGAAGTACTTGACATTGCATTATGACTAAGGTTCTTTGACTAGGGATGCTGCCAGACAAACTGGGCAGAGCTCTTAGAAGATCGGAGTTTGAAACCTAAGAAGCGATCAACAAGAGTCTCCCACCTGTGACTACAATCTTGTATCCGATAATATTATGAATATTTTCAAGCTATTTAATTGAGAGTCATGCCTCTGTTTCTAACCCATGAGCAATGTCTCTGGGCTTGCCATTCCTTTGTAAATATACTTTGCAATGAGAAGCCTCTAAGTTTGTTGTTCAGAAACAGGTTTTCATTGTATAGCTCAAGCTGCCCTCAGACTCACTATACCATCTAGACCAACCTTGAATTTGTTGTGATCCTCCTGACTCAGCTTCTTTGATGGCAAGGGTGACAGGTATATTCTACTGTCCCCAGTGAACGAAACTTCTTCTTTATAACTAATTTTATTATTCGCTGCCTCCCCCCATGTGAATGTGTGTACACTTGTGAGACACTGCATACATGTGGAAGCCAGAAGACAATTTTTACGGTTTGAATCCCTCCTTCCATCCATATGTAAAATATGGGAAATCCAACTCCCGTTATCAAACTTGTGTAGTTCAAAAATAGCTTCTCCGAGCTATCTCTCTGGTCGCCCATAGAAGCTTCTTACTCTGTCCTCTCCTGTGCACTCTGTTAAAAGTGCAGAGGCCACACTGATTGGTGAAGATTGACAGTCGAATGGATGAACCATGAGCTTTATTTTTTCTTACATGTATTCATTTAATGGGGGGTGCGGTGCCATGGCACTCCTGTGGAGGTCTGAGAACAGCTTATTATTGCCCGGTTCTCCCCTCCCATCATGTATGTCTGAGAGATTATACTTCAGGTTATCAGACTTAGCAGCAAATGCCTTTACTTAGAGTCATCTTTCCATCCCTTCAAATTTTTACTTCTCTTAGTAGCTAGCTGTATGTTAGGTAGGCCACTCATCTTTTTTGTATCTTGGTTTCAGTTTCTTCATTTGAAAACTAGACTTTTACTTGCTTGCTTGCTTGGTTTTGATTTGTTTTTCTCCCCCCCCCCCAGCTTTGATCCCAGCTTTGATAACATTGTGCAGGTAATTAAATGCAGCAATGCATGCCGTACATGTTGATCTTAGTACCTCTCACAGCAGATACACACTAGTTACTGCCTACTGCCAGTATACAAGAAGGTGAAGAAAACAGTGTGTTTAACAAAGTGTCCTGCTGTTCATATGCAGGAGAACTGTTGTAAACTAAATAACAAAGTTCAAGTGATTCTTTTTCAAAGACCAAATGATCTTGCAAGTACCTAAGTGGAGTCCAAGGACTAAAATCAAAAGATATCCACAGCACAGCACAGCACAGCACAGCACTCCCTTCAGATGGTCTCTTCTACTGTGTATCAGTTTCCAATCTGTGAGTTACATTAAAGCTCAAGAACTATTGGAGAATTAAGGTGACATGTGCCCAGCACGCTGTAAACACCGGACAATGGTATCGGTTATTACATTAGCAATTGTTACTTGAAATTCATGATTTGAAAACAGAAAGATCAAAAGTTGTCTTTTGACAAAGCACACATCTGCTTTGAACATGACTTCCTTGATACATGGGCACTGCTTTTTCTTGCCCAGGAAGCTTTTCCCTATGTGTCTTTCATTTTCTTGAATGCACAGCTCATTATTTTCTAAGGCAATGAGGTGGAGATGGCTGGAAATAGTATTTGTATTTTACCCAAGTATTAGAAGATTCTGAGGCATTCAGCTGTGTCACAAACACACCCCAAGTGTTACAGCTTGTGTTGGTAACAGAATTTCTTTGCTGTAGAGCATTGAAATTTGAGAGAGAAATATTACTGTCTGTGACTGTGGCCAATTTTAGTCATAGATCCAAAGAACTCTTACATAGTACTTTCTGGCATGAAAGGAAAAACACATGTCCCTTAAAAATAGAGATATGATCCACAGGTACAGGGTGGCATGCCCCTTTAATACCAGAGGTAGGTGGATCTCTGTGAGTTCAAGGCCAGCCTGATCTATGTAGTCAGGGTGATGCCTTTAGTGAAACCCTATCTAAAACTAAATAAGTAAATAAGCAAAACATCAAACATGTTCAGCTTCATTTGCATTTCTACGGGTGGAAAGGAATGCAATAAGATGCCTGCATTTTTGCCCTGCACTGGAGCCCACAGATTGGGATTCGTTACTTGTATAGCTGAGCCTCAGTTCCAAAGAGTTTTAAAACTTCTTAAATCTTGTAGAATATACAGACCAAAGTTTGATATGAAAAATACCATTAGTGCTATGTATTTTCCAATTTACACAAAGCTGTATTTGCTTACCAATTTTGTTCTGTGGCTTTATGACTCTGTAGAATAGGCCCATTCCTCTGCATGGACATGAATAACTTCAAGTCATCTGTCTGTGTGTTTGTCTGTCTACCTATCTACCTATCTACCTACCCATCTATCTATCTATCTATCTATCTATCTATCTATCTATCTATCATCTATCTATCTACCTATCTCCTTCATGTTCATGCACATGTGCATGCACACGTGAATAAACACACACAATTTTAAATTGCTCTTCCTTTAAACTATGATTAGCTTGTCTCCAAATGGGGGGAGGGGAGAAGCAATAGTTTAAAATAAAAGTTATTTCTTTAAGAAAGAAACGTGTCAATTATGACAAAATCAAAAAGAGCAACAAACCATTTAAAATGCACCATTATTACAGGTAGACATATAACAAAATGTGAACCATGGCAATCTTTGTATGGTAAAAACCTCCTTCCCTTTGGTATATGCAGTATTTACTGGATTTTTTTTTTAAGCAATTGTGATTATGTTCTGCCTCTGTGCCTGTGTGTGCATATGTATGTATGCACACACTGGACACTTCCTAATGTCATTCCAACTGTTCATTATAAATCATTGTACCTGTGTAACAATACACCTCTTGTGATTTATCCAGCTAACTCTCTTTCTGGGAAGTTAGCTTCCTCTGCACCCAGGTTTTGATAATTTAAACAGTGATGTGATCAACATAGCTCATAGTTCTATTTTTTATTGTTTTCTGAGTATAGAAGTTGGAATTAATGGATCAGAGAGAATCAATGCTTTAAAAGTTTTTAGAGTCAAAGAAACAGCAGACTGAAGTGCCATGAGTGGCAAGTCTGTGTGCATCAAACTGAAAAACGGAAAACCGCATCCCATGTGCTTACAAGCACTGGATTTGTCTCTCTCACTTTTCGCACACAGTATGCAAACATTCGTTCTCTTATATTATTTTCATTTACATTTCTTTGATTATTCCTGAGATGAAACTCTTTTTCGTGTTTATTGCAGATTGTCTATACTCTTTTAATTTTCTGTACATGGCCCTTGCCCATTTTTCTGCTGATTTCTTTTTTCAGTTCATGAAAGATTCATCCCTATTAAAGATCTTAGGCCTTTGTCGCTCCCATAAAAAGTATTTCCTCCCTAGTACTTGCCTTTCATTTTTTAATGAATTTTCGGGTGTGCAGAAATTTGTTTTCTATGGTCTGACCACTGATCTCTCACACTGTGATTTCTTCCCTTTGTGATCCTTAGAAGTGTGCCTGCATTCAGAAATGAGATCCCCCCCCCCACTGTCAGCATTTGCAAAGTTTTTTGTCTTTTTAATATAAAAATAAAGAGTGTGAGCAGCGACCCAAGATGAGACCCATGAATTTCAGCAAGAGACTCTTTCTGCCTCTTGCATTATAAGGGTCCACAGAGCACTGGCTTCCCAGAATGCTCAGCGGGCTGGAGACACAGACACAGGGTGAGAGAGCCAGCCACGAGCTGCTAAAACCCAGGCTGGGAATTTTGAATATAGAAATGGGTATTTGTGTAGCAACTATGGTTTTAAGTGTTAGTAACTGGTAAGTCCTTTGACAGCAGGGCCTCTGTTAATGCTGATCCTGAAAACTCAGTTAAGCCAGGTTAGGTCTCTAAGTCTTCCTCCAATGAGCTCCGGCTGCTGGAGAAATATGGTTGTGGTCTCAGGTGGCAGAGAGGAAGCTAAATGATTTCGAATTAGATCTTTGTCCTGAGTCACATCTGATGAAGTCCATTTTTGTTTGTCATTCTAAGGCAGTGGTTTTTAGTTCAGAGCACTGCATGCTGTAAATTCTATGGAGGTGGGGGGGAGGTAGTTCAAGAGAACCCCAGCAGGACACCACAACCGACCATACTGCCGGTTTCTGACTGTGTCACCTTGAGCCTCAATTCTCTTACCTATAAAATGGGTAGAATAGGAGTCAGATTGCATAGATCTTGAACATAAGTGGTTCTCAAGCTTCCTAATGCTGAGACCCTTTAGTACAGTTCTCCAGGTTGTGATGATCCCCAACCATAAAATTATTTTTGTTGTTACTTCATAACTGTAATTTTGCTACTGTTATGAATCGTAATGTAAATATTTTTGGAGATAGAGATTTCCCAAATGGTACAATGTACCACACACAGCATGAAGACAGTGTCTTTGGTGTTCAAACAATAGAGGATTGTAGGTCTCCCATTCCCCTTGCATGCTTCCCTTGTGCCACAAACCACAGAAGTTTAATTTTTTCCCCCATCAAAACCAGAAATTTACATTTTGATCTGAAAAAAAAATTCTTTTCTTCAAATTGATGCCCTTGTAATATATGAAAAATTGGGGCTAGAGAGGTGGCTCACTGAGTAAAACACTTGTTATGGAAGCCAGAGAACCTGAGTTCAAATCCACAGTGCCTAGATTTTTTCAAATCCAGGCCTGGTTTTATGTGTCTGGGCCTGTTGTTACCCCAGCATTGATAGGCAGAGATGGGCAGGCCCCAGGAGCTCACTAACCAGCTCACCAAGCCCAGACAGCACATTCTGGTGCAGTGAGACAGCCTGCCTCAGACATGAGGTGGGACGCACTAGAGGGAGACACACGTGCTTGCATGGCTTCAAGGGCTTGCCACACATATATATGCACACACCATATGCCCCATTCACACCATACGTACATACACCAAAAATAAATAACTATGGCATAACAATGTAATCGTGTCTTACTGTTCATTCAATGACTTGCCTTGTCTTAAAAAGTAAAATTCTAAGAAGCCCAAATGTCTTGGGAAATCAGGTACATCTTCACACACACTACCCAGTGCCCTTCCCATTGAGAGTGATTCACATCTTCCTAGGGCTCCATCCCCAGTTCCCTGATTTGCATATTAGCTGAGTACTGATTGCCATGTAGACTAACACCTGTTGGGTGTTTCGCTATGAAGAGTTACTTTGTTAGGGAAGGCATGCGTAATAGTTTTTAAGAACCAGTGTTTAATAATATGTGTCATGTTATGTATGAAGGAGACATAAAGAAAGAATAAAATAATGGAAAAGCAAAACTACAACTTTTTACTGAATACCTACTAAGCACCAGGCACTGTGCCAGTCCCCTTGGCAGGAAA
>CAJQZJ010001826.1:26035113-26057033 GCA_907164525.1 Lophiomys imhausi | reverse complement strand
TAAAGGAGAGCTGTGCCTGCCTCTTGCTCTTACTCTCTCTTGCTCTTCTGCCACGGAATGACACATCAGGAAGGCCCTTGTCAGGTGCCTGTGCTGTGGTCTTCAAGTTCCCAGCCTTTAGAGCAGTCGTTCTCAACCTTCCTAATGCTGTGACCCTTTAGTACAGCTCCTCATGATGTGGTGGTGACCCCCAACCATAAAATTATTTTTGTCTCTACTTCATAAATGCAATTTTCTACTGAAAGGTATTTCAGCTCCAGAAACCATGGGGAATATGTTTTCCAATGGTTGCAACCCACAGGTTGAGTACCACTGCTTTAGAGCAACAAGCCAAGATTTTTTTTTTTTATAGCTACCCAGTCCCAAGTACAGTCACATGAAACAGACTAAGACAGTAGAGCAGGAGCAGCTAGCATTCACTCCCAATCTCTACAAATGAAAAACCAGATGACAGTTTTTGTGAGTCTGGCGTCAGAGCAAAAACTCACATGTCAAATTTCCAAAATGAAATTGAGGGAAGTGATGGACCTTGAGGACCGAGATTCTTCCAAGATGAATCTCTAATGAGTGACCACACTGGACCCTCCAAAGCATGTGCTTCTTAATATGTAATTAACTGTAAGCCCGGCACTATTTTCAGTGAATCAGATGGATCTGCAAATGATGTTTGTGTCAAAGTGTGACAAAGCCATTTGCCCATAAGTCTCTCTACAAATTTACACCTCCTGGCACACCAATCTAGAAACTGAACCTAAGACAATCAACACTTTACACACTGTCCCTTACTACTTAAAGCTGTCTTTTGAAAGGGCCTTGTCTAGCCCTCTGAGAACACAGTTATTAGAAAGTCCACTCCCTGATAGGCAGAATTTTATCTCTACCTTTCTTTCAAGTTCTCTTTGCTGTGGATGGCAGCAGCAGAATGCTACCTTTACAGAGTACACTGCCTTTGCTTTTCTATTGAATCATATTGTATCCTTAAGGTAAATATTCAAAAATGGCATTACTAGATCACAGGCTTGCCAGTGAATGATAAACATGATGCTAATTTTGTCACAGACTCTTGATTTTTTTTTTCTCATTGTAGTTGAATGGGAAGAATGATGCCTGATTCATTTCTAAAACTGTTCTAGATTAGACAATAGGATCATACACAACTATAGCAATGTCTTAACACAGCTCAACACTACACCATGAGGAAGGTAAGTGCAGCTGAAAGCCTGGGATAATTAGTAAACACATGCAGACTCAATGGGAACTCTGCTCTGGCAACTAGCATGGGCATGTCTTGAACTCATTTTCCTTTCAAAGACTCTAATGCCACTTTGTCTTTTATCCTCCCCCTGACCCCTTATTAGTCCTTGTGGGAATTCCATGAGAAAAGCTGAAAAGGAATGAGGGAGGGGGACTTCAAAAATTCCCTTTGTCTATCCTGTAATAAGGATTATTCTAGATCTTCTGTCCAGCCCTTATAAGATACCATGGCAGTTAATGAATAAGTTAATTGCTTAAGTCATTCTAGTAGGGGCTGCCAACTCATCCCAGCGTGCCTGTGATGTCTATGGAGAAGATTAAGGCTGAGTTTGAAAAAGGACAAGACACCAGGTGGCCTGAAGTAACCCCCCAAGCAATAGTTCACATTTTTAAAATTACTAATGTCAGATATTTTTATCAGTAAAAACTTTGGGAAAAGAGGATAAGGTAGGAGAGAAGTAAAGCAGAAACAGCAATCCCACAGCATTGCTAGCCACGACTAACACTTTCATGAAATTTAAGGTGAACTTATATGAACCTCACAAAGTTGAGGTTAGATTGCATGCAGCATTTCTCCTGCTTCTCCCTTGCAGCATTTTAGGTTTATTCTTTCAAAGCACATTTACTGGTTAAAGAATATTATCTATAATGGACATATCGTGGATATTAACGCATTCACCTGTTAAACAGTTGATATCTGAAATGTCCTTTGGTATTTGTTATTACCTGCTCATGTGTTATGGACCGGGATCAATGGAATTATCCTTTCTATCTTGGGAAGAAATATTTGAAGCAGATTATAGGTACACATTGTTAATAAAAGCTGTGTACATGCAATAAGAAAAGGGATCCTTCAGCTGAGACCTGAAAGCCAGAGGAGATAAGAGAGGTCAGAATGGGAGTAACAGAGTCAGATGGTGGAGGAAAATGCATATGCAAACAGGCCTGGGCAGGAGCTGGATGCTCAGTGCAGATTGCATAGGGCTTCTTTCATGGTTGGACTATGCAATGAGCAGGGAGGAGGGCTGCCCCAGGTCACTCTAGCCTAAACACATTGAAAAGCCATTCATACTGTGATAAATGCAAGGTGCATTTTAACATTTTTAAAGGGAAGGTGTGTTAACACTGAGAACACCATGGGCCAGGATTCTTCAAACCTGACAAGCCTCTAATTAGCAGCCAGTTTGCATTTGGATTTCACGGCTGGCCAGTCTGCCTGTCTGTGCACCACAGGCCACATGTACAGGACAGCAGGGCATCCATCCAACAGAAGGAGAGCCCTGTCACTTCGCAGATACATGCAGAATCTGCCCTTTTTTCTTTGGCGAATTTCGTCTCTATGGAAAGCCAAAGGGCGAAAGATACCAGGTAGACTTCAAATGACAAAATGCAATAAATATTTGGTCCAAAATGTCCTCAACCTAAGATTTGTCTCAGTCCTCAGATGACCGCTGAATGACATCTGCAGGTAGGTCTTTTAAATTTTAGCTAAGGCAGTCTTTCTGTGTAGCCCAGGTTGGTCCCAAACTCATGGTCCTCCTGCCTCAGCCTCTCAAGAACTAGGATTGTAGACATCTGCCACCATGCCCGGGCAGGTTTGGTTGTGATTAAACAGCTTGGTTAACTGACAGCACTCTGCTAAAGTGCTCTTCCCCATCTCAGGTAGACCTAGCTGATCCTTCCTTATCCTACAGCCTCAACCTCAATCTAAGGCTTGCCCTTTATCTGAAAGTTTCCCCAGGAAGGATTGAAAATACCCTTCCTGTTGATATATCCTAGCACTTGCCACAGTTCTAATCTCTTCACCTGTCTGGCTCATTGTCTGGGTAGTGACATTCAGAGGGCTGGAAGAGAATACCTGCCCCAAAACTTTGTAATTAATGAATGAATATGAGCTATAATAACGAAATCCGAACTTTAAAGCCAGTTAGAAGCTAGCCAATGTGTATGCCCTCCCCAAAGGCAGGAATGAGACCCTGCCAACTGCCTGTCCTGTTATTGTGAGGACAAGCATATCCCCTCTAGGTGCATGACTCTCAGTTTCCTCTCCTGTCTTCCATGTCTAGTCTCAGAGTGAGATCTTTGGGTATTTTCTTTGCAGCCCTACTGTTGGTGTGACCATGGAGGGTGGAAAGCAGTAGGGGGAGCCTGGGATTCAGGGAGAGCTCTGCCTCGGATGTCCTGAGATCTAGACATGTTCATGGGATCCTTAGTCCTTTGCAGCTCCTTGACAGCAGTCAATGGAGGGGAGCTATGTGGGGACAGGGCCTATAGGTCAGGGGATCCAAAAGAATGGCTACCTGTCTGTGTTGGATTGCAGGTATGCTGAGAAATGGAGAAAACACTGAATGAGCAAAGCAAAGCACTGCTCAAAAATGGACAGCTGTTTGTTTATATTTTGCATCCAAGCTAAGACACAGGAAAAGTTGGAAAGCATGAATACCACTATGGAGCGGTACTGAATTTCCAAACCTTGAAGGCAGAATTCAGTGCTACTTCAGGGACACTAGTGGAACAATGGGAGAATCCCTGTCCTTGGAGACACACTTAATGGGTCAGGCCCCAGGGACAGGCTGATTCAGGGTCTCAGGAGTCACTGAAGATCTCAGCTCTGTAGGATGCTAATAAACATTACTAGAACAAAGACACAAGCTTGGCTGCCTTCTGAAAGCTTCCTAACAGCAGGACTCTGTAGAACTTGGGAATCCACCCTATGACACTCCAGGGAAGAGAAGGAGAATCTCAAAAGGCAAACTATCCCAGCAGGGAGTCTCCCAGTTCAAGAGTTCCAAGGAACAGATTGGGGAAACAGACTGGTCTCATGTCTCTTAAAAGAAAGTCAAAGGACACTATCGTTAGAACAAAATGGCAACCTACAGATTGGGAAAAGATCTTTACCAGCTCCACTTCTGACAGAGGGCTAATATCCATAATTTATAAAGAACTCAAGAAATTAAACACTAAGAAACCAAATAATCCAATCAAAAACTGGGAAACAGAGCGAAACCAAAAATTCATTAAAGAGGAATCTCTAATGGCAGGGAGACATTTGAAGAAATGCTCAACATCCTTAATCATCAGAGAAATGCAACTCAAGACAACTCTGAGATTCCATCTCACACCTGTCAGAATGGCTAAGATCAAAAACTCAAATGACAGCACATGCTGGTGAGGTTAGGAAGAAAGGGGAACACTCCTTCATTGTTAGTGGGAGTGAAAACTTGTACAACCACTATGGAAATCAGTCTGGCAATATCTTAGAAAACTTGGAATAGCTCTACCTCAAGACCCAGCCATACCATTTCTGGGTATATATCCAAATGATTCCTCACCAAACCACAAGGACATATCTTCATCTATGTTCATAGCAGCCTTATTTGTAATAGCTAGAAACTGGAAACAACCCAGATGTCCCTCAACTGAAGAATGGATAAAAAAAAAGAAAATTGTGGTACATTTACACAATGGAATACTACTCAGCTATCAGAAACAAGGAAATCATGCAATTCATAGCCAAATGGATGGAACTAGAAAAGCTCATCCTGAGTGAGCTAACCCAGACTCAGAAAGATACACATGGCATCTACTCACTTATAATTGGATTTTAGTCATATAGTACAGGATAACTATAGTACATCCAACACACCAAAAGGATCAGGAACATAGACTTTGTTACCTATTAATGGGACAATTTGTCCTAGGGGTGCTACCCTGTAGGCCCCTTGTATAAGAGGAAGCTCTTAGCCCTCATATGACTCTTGAATTGAGAGGGGCTGATATGTAGGGACACTCCACATCGGAGTGGGATGGGTGGGAGAGGGAGGAGAGGGTGGGAGAAGGAGGAGAGGGTGGGATAGTGGAACTGGGAGGGGTGGAAAGAGGACACTATGATGGAAATGTAAGTTGATGTAATAAATAAACATTAAAAAAAAAAAGAAAGTCAGTAGACTCACTGCTCAGATACGAAGGTGGAAGTCTCCCCACTGTGTGGATCAGAAAGCAAAGCCAGAGCCTTGAAAGGTGCAAGAGTAGAGGCTGTGTGGTGAGACTTGGTGGTGAAGGCCTGTGTGACTACAGCCACCAAAGGAAGCATTCTGAAATCACGTTTCCTCAGCTGCATGTTGACAAGGATAAGAATGACCCGTGAGGACTAATAAAGAACCTCTAGGAAGGCATGGACGCAGGGGACATGGTCTGTGTACCTGTGTAGGTCACACTCCCCTGCTCCACCAGCTCCACCTGTCCTCCCTTGGTACTACAGTTCTTTGCTTTCATCAGCTCTCAAGTAGCCAGACAAGGGGTAGCCAAGAACAATCTGGAACTTCAGAATAAGTACCCCAGCTCCACCCATACCCACAGCCTACCCACAGGGTGACTGTACCCAAAGAAGTAATAACATCCCCAAAGTTAAATGGACTGAAAAACCTGAGGAAGAAAGAACGAGTGTGAACAGCCTTCTAAATGCACCATGTTTCTGGACCATTCCCAGCTCCCTGCCTCCTTATCTATGGCTTCTGCAGTGGCTCAAATGCAGGATGTGGCTTGGAATTTCAACAGCCCCCCAGCATTTGCTCGGCACTCCATCATCCATTCAACACATCTTGGCTGATCCCCTCTCTGGATAGACTTTGCAGCTAGGCATTAAGGTGCAAAAGAGCTGCCAGTCTGCTGGAGAGGAGAGGGCAAGGCAGTCAGTTAGCACTGGGACAGAGTTACAAACAGTCCTGTGACCACAGGAAGGATGAGACACTTGATTGGCTCACTCTAAGAGTGGCTTCGAAATCAGTTTGCATGTAGGAAGCAACTAGTGTGAGCCAGATTCTGGGTTGGAGATGTTTATATAAATTATTTCCATTCAGACACAATTATGGTGATATTTAAAAAGGTCGAACGAAGAATCAAGCAGATATTGGGAGTTCTCAAAGCTAAAGAGCTCATAAGGTGAGGCCAAGATTCGAACTTAACGCTCTACCACTCTCGGCCCAGTTTCCCCGAGTGGAGTACGCTGTGACATTGTCAGAGGGCTCCTACAATATCATCCTTATCCTGGCTCTCTAGACACACATGCTTTTATGTCTGTGTTGTGCGTGTATGTGTGCATACATGCATGTCCATACATGCCTGTGTATACATGTGCTTGCCTGTGCATGCGGAGGTCAGAGGTTGACATCAGGTATCTTTCTCTGTCCTTCCTCCCTCCTCCTCTCTCTCCTTCCCTCCCTCCCTCCCTTCCTTCCTGAGACAGAGTGTTTCACATACCTGAAGCTACCTGTCTCAGCACACTGCCAAGCCTGGTTTCTACCTGGTTTCTGGAGAGCTGATCTCAGGTCTGCTTGCTTGAGCTTTCTGCGAGCATTTTAACCACCGAATCATCTCCACAGCCCTACTACTGTATGCCTTCTGCCTTCTAGCTCCTTCCTCCGCCTATGCAGATGAGGGAGAGAGACTGTCTGTAAAGCATTTAAAGGGTTCTTGAAGAAGGCGCTATATAAATACAGAATAATATCTATTAAAGTTGGCTTATTTGTGAAAAAAAAACCCTCTTCCTTGCGCATACGCCATTCTCAGACCAAAATTTAGTCACACAAACTAAATTCCCAAGGAAGCTTTTCCAAGAACACCCCCACCCCCATGCCTGACAGGAAGCCTCCATGCAGCAGTCCTGGGAAACAAGTTACAAGAGATTCCAAAGTACAGAGGCTTCGGTAGAGAGGAACCCACAGGCTAAGCTCTCAGTGGAGCTTGGAGCTGGGCAAAGGAACAAGGAAGGAGGAACAACCACAGACTCCTTCTCCAGGACAGGCTACTCTGGCTCTCTGCTGGAGAAGCAAAACCACCCCTCTCTGTGCCAAGGATCCTTGGAGGAATATTTATGAGACATTAAAACCACTGCCGTCATGTCTTTAAAAATTCTTGTACATGTGATTATGGGTCCGGGGATTCGATTCCTGGATGTGGTAGTAATTACTTCCCTGCGGCTTGCAGCATTCAGGAACAGAAAGTGAGGATATGCAGCCTGTAGGTCTCTTGACGTTCCTTCTATCACGGCAGATACTTCATGCACATGTTGCTGTTACAATGGCTACCTCGACCCTCATGTCATACTCCACCATCTCATGTTGGGCTCCTACCAGAGAGGTTGTTGACCCAGTAGGTACACTACTCTGGTCCCTTAGCTGGCAACACTAAGTTGGCCTTGGCCGGGACAGGGCATTAAAAAGAGACAGGGACTCAGTAGTATTATCCTGCAGTTTGTCTTCTTGAACAATGTGTTTGTGGGAGGGAGGAGTGCTCATCTTCTGCCCTCGCCTAAAACAAAATGCCCATGAGGACTAAATCCTTGATAAATAAAATACTAGAATAAATAATGGAAATTGTTTTCCAATAATTCTTTCACGTATCCAAAAGGCCCTTAGAACATTGTATGTGCCAAACCCTGATCAAGAAGCCAACCCTAAGAAAAGAACATCTTCATGAGCTGTATACCTGCCTTGGAGTCGGTAGGATACTGAGCCTTCAGTGTGTAACCAAGAAAACCTTCTGTACCAGAGTAAAGATAAAGTTTCCTCATCTTACTGACTCTCATCTGGTAGGACACCGCCAGTCACACACTTGATCTGGGGAGTCAGCCTCAGGACCCAGCCATACCACTTCTGGGTATACACCCAAATGACTCCTCACAGAATCATAAGGAAGTTTCCTCATCTATGTTCATAGCAGCCTTATTTGTAATAGCTAGAAACTGGAAACAACCCAGATGTCCCTCAACCAAAGAATGGATTAAAAAACTGTGGTACATCTACACAATGGAATATTACTCAGCTATCAGAAACAATGAAATTATGCAATTTGCAGCCAAATGGATGGAACTAGAGAAGCTCATCCTGAGTAGCTAACCCAGACTAAGAAGGATGCACATGGCATCTATTCACTTATAGTAGGATTTTAGCTATATAGTACAGGATATCTATACTACAACCAAAGCACCAAAGGGAACATGGACATAGACTTTTTATTTTTATTTTTTAATTTTTGTTTGTTTTTTAGCTTTCTCTCCCTGGCAATGAGATACTTTTCACTAGTGGTACTGCCTTGTAGGCCCCCAGTGTATGAGGAGGCTCTTTGGCCCTCATATGACTTCTGAACTGGAGTGAGGGACTGTTATGTAGGGACACTCCACTCCAGAGGATTGGGATGGACTGGTTAGGGGGTAGAGGGTGGGAGGGCGGGGCTGGGAAGGGGGGAAAGAGGACAATATGATGGAGATGTAACCTGAAGCAACAAATAAATAAATTTATCTATTAAAAAATTTAAAAAAGAATTTCCAGCCGGGTGGTGGTGGCGCACGCCTTTAATCCCAGCACTTGGGAGGCAGAGGCAGGCGGATCTTTGCGAGTTCGAGGCCAGCCTGGTCTACAAAGCGAGTCCAGGACAGCCAGAGCTGTTAAACAGAGAAACCCTGTCTCGAAAAACCAAAAAAAAAAAAAAGAATTTCCACAGGGCGTCCTGACTACACTGTGTAAGACCTGAGCAATTAGACTCCAAATACATTCTGCACAGAGCACAGGCATGTGCTATGTGCTCATAGAGGCACAAGTTCAAATCTTCCTAGTCGGGTTTTTTTCTACAAACCATAAAACGCCCTGGTGCTTCTTGAATTTACTCAACAGCCATGGAGATGCCTGTTTGGGACCAGCCTTGCATGGAGTTTGGCTCCAGATCTTTGTTTAGTGTCTTTTCTCCATGGGCACTCATATCCCTGTCTTCTTGTCATTCGTCATTCTTGTGATCTGCTACTGGTCCTGAGCCCAGTGTTTCAGTGTCAGTCTGTTAGTAACACACGACTATATCAGTACACACCAGGAACTCTCTTCTAACACCTTCTAGTTCCTCACCTGCATGAGAGTTTGGACTATGGGAATTCATTGCTCAGTCCACAGCCACTTGTCACTGAGCAATGCTGTGGGCTGCACTGAAAACATCTGGGGTCCACTTTGGTGCTTCAGGGAATGGAGAGAAGTCCCAGTATTGGATGGACTTGACCTTGCCCTGTGGTTTTTAACATTAGCCAATCATTGGAGTTGGCTGAAGAACTTTCTTCAGTCTCAAAGCCCAGGTTACTCTCAGGACTAATCAAACAAGAATCTAGGACTGTAGCTCACGCTCATGATGCAAATGTTCAGCCAAGACTAGGCTCACCGTCAGCATTTTGGGTAACTTATACCAGATGGTTAATCATGCCCAGTTACACCATAGATTTCAGATTGAGAAAACAGGAGATTCCATCATAGAAAAGCTAAAGGAGCTGGGCTGCTAACTGCTCTCTTTATGTTAGTACTTCATTTACAAAATGTAATCCTCTATTAAGAAAAGAGCATATATGGATTAACTCCTGTAATCAAAAACTGTAATTAATAACCCAGTTACAACAAGATTTTGAAGAGCTAATAATCCCTAAGTACAAATTATGCACGCTCATTAAAATCAAACTGTTATAAACTCCATTTATTCAACAAATAATTCGTTGTCTGACAGCTTGCTTTATTTCACAGCTATAGAAAATGAAAACGTGTTTTCCCCATCTTCTGGGATTAAACTCTTAGAACTTTTCAGAGGTTAAGCCCATGGCCCACAACACCCTGTAAGGGACAAGGACTTCCTGTCCTGCTCCCTCCAGCCCACCTAACACTCTACCCACCAATCCTCACTTGCCGCTTGCCACTTTGGCAGTGTCCCTATCAGATGGCACAGAACAAACCTAATCAAGTTCCAGTGTGTGGGATCCTTCCATTCTGAACGTGTTTGCAGGTCAGTTACTCTAATTCTATTACAGAACAACGAAAAGAGGCCACACTCTGGAAATAGAGCACTCTACCAGAAAACTTCACCTGTAGAAGCTAGCAGCAGACCCTCAGGTACAGTCATCCTATGCATGACTGAGAGGACTCTGCTTAGCAGGGGACGAGAAGAGATCTTTTCAGTGTCTATTCCTATATCAGCGCAAAAAAAGAGAGTGCATTTTGATCTCCATCTCACACTCTAAAGGAAAATTAATTCCAGATGGAACACAGATCCAAATATAAATGGCAGAAAAATACATTTTACAATAAATAAATAAAACATCTTCATGACCTCAAAATAGGCTAAGTTTTTTTTTAAGCATGATATAAAATATGTTAATTGTAAAGAAAAACTTACCCACTCAACTTCACCAAAATGGAAACTTCTATTTATCAAATGATACCATTAAGAGATTAAAAAGCCAGATGGACAATGGTGGCACACTCCTCTACTCCCAGCACTCGGGAGGCCGAAGAAGGTGAATTTCTGAGTTTGAGGCCTATCTGGTCTACAGAGTGAATTCCAGGACAGCCAAGACTACACAGAGAAACCCTGTCAAAAACTCAATTGTGTGCCTAATAATCTCAGTTGTCAACTAGAGGACCACTAGAAGGGCTTGGGACTCTGCCTGTGGGTGATTATCTTGGTTACATTAAGTGATTTAGGAAGACCCACGCACTGTGGGTGGCACCATCCCCTAGACTGAGATCCCGGACTGTATAAAAAGGCAATGAATTAAACCTAAGCATTTGCTACTCCCTGTTTTTGACTGTGACACAAGATGCCTGGCTGCTTTAAGTTCATGCTGCCTTGATGTCCCCACCATGAACTGTGAGCTATAATATACTGTTTGCCCGGAAACTCAGAAAAGTCACCAACCTGAGGAAGATGACAACGTCTGATGGGGGACTTATACTGTAATGAACCAGGAATTCTCATAAATAAACAAAAAATAGAAAGCAGACTGCGTGATTTCTTATTCAAAAAGCAAGTCGTAAACAAACCCTTGACAAGAAGAGGATCTCCAGGAGGTGGGTAAGCTTGTGAAAGGTGCTCTGTGTCATTAGAGACTAGAGAAACCTAAACCCACTGAGATGGGATAATGTGACCCTCTCATAGGTAAAGTGGAAGTGACAGTTTTTAGGGAATGTGTGTCCTTGCAGTAGGTAAGGCAATCAGGCCACACTACTGGACAGCTGTAAAAACAATATGTGTATGCATGTGTCTGAGTGTGTGTGTGTCTCTGTGTCTGTGTGTATGCATGTGTCTGTGTGTGTGTGAGTGTGTCTCTGTGTGTGTGTCTCTGTGTATGCATGTGTCTGTGTGTGTGTGAGTGTGTGTGTGTAGAAACTCTAATCCTAATATCAAAGTACTACCTAAAGGCTTGTGCAATAACCCTTCTTGAGGCACCATTTGTAAATGCCTCTAGACAGAAAGCCACCTCATATAAAGTCAGGGCCAATACTCCACAGTGAAGATAACAAGGGAACAAGTGCAGGGCAGGGCACGGATAATTCCAAACAACTGAATGTCAAGTAAAAGGAGCAGACAAATCGAGCTTGTGTCTATGACTTTACTACATCATCATGAAACTGTCCAAACTACAGTACCTTGAGTCTGGACAGAAGTTAACCTAGCAGGAAGTGGGAAAGCTAGAGCCTGGGACAGGGGAGAAAGGAGATCTCAGGAGGCGGTGATGTTCTCTTCCTGGTTAATGTTCTGGTTCTCCTTGCACTGTGCTGAGCATCCTTCATGTATACTACACATGCTTTAAAGCTTACACATACACACACACACACACACAGACACAGAGAGACACACACACAAACAGACACACACACAGAGACACACACACACAGAGATACACACACACAGAGACACACACAGACACACACACAGACACACACACACACACACAGAGAGACACACACACAGAGACACACACAGAGAGAGACACACACACAGAGACACAGAGACACACACAGAGACACACACATACACACACAGACACACACATACACACACACACACACACAGACACACACAGACACACACACACACACACACACACAGACACAGACACACACACAGAGACACACACGGACACACACACAGACACACACACCTCCAGCACCAACACAAACAAACCAACCAACCTTAGGCAAGACTTTTTTTTTTTTTTTGGTTTTTCGAGACAAGGTTTCTCTGTGTAGCCCTGGCTGTCCTGGACTCACTTTGTAGACCAGGCTGGCCTCGAACTCGCAAAGATCCGCCTGCCTCTGCCTCCCAAGTGCTGGGATTAAAGGCGTGCGCCACCACCGCCCGGCCGTGCGCCAGCACCGCCCGGCGCAAGACTTTTAATATAGCTGCTGCTTCTCCTAATTTGTGGGGATGCACATGCTAAAATGGAAAACAAAACAGAAACCGCAGGAGGCACGTATACACAGATTCCTAGGCCTACCGGGTTGCATATACGCCATTCCTTGCTTTTCTCTTCCTTTCCCTCCTCCTTCTTCTCTTCCCTGTTGGAACATCACAGTATCTTTTTATGGTCTGGGCTCTTAGAGACTTAGTCTTTTTTTTCCCCTTACTCACATTTTAAAAGGTACAAACTCAAACCAAAATAAGTAGCACATCACCCAAGCAGATGTCTTGAGGGTGAAAGAGGGCATGAAGCTGTCACAGCCGTCTTGGGAGGTTCAGAATCACCAATGGAAGGAGACAGTTCCACCTACAGAGAGGACAGAAGCCAGCACTAGCCACAGCATTGCGGGTGTGAGTTGAACCTGAGGGCGGGCCTAGCTGCGGTCAGTTCAGAAGCACTGTTTTTGGGGATTGCTCAGGGACTGCAGAAAATGCAGGGGCTCTGCCTGCCAGTGTGGCATCACACTTTCTTTTCTTTTAACCACACTTGGGCTGCTTTCCATAGCAAAATGCTTCACAGACCGAAAAGAAACCAAAGAAAAACCTACTTTGTTTTCTTAAAACAAGTGCCAAAGTCCTGATGCGAGAAAGTCTAAGTTACAGAAAACATGAGATTCCCAGAAAATAAACTCGTGATTACCAGGAACCTGAAACCGACTGCTGCCTATGGCTCCTCACCCACATAGTATAGATGGGCTTCCTGGATGGTGGTGTGCTCCTGGCATGCTCTGGAGCAGTCCCTTCCCCCAAATGCTTAGTTTTCGCTTTGATCCTTTATCTGCCAAGCAAACACTCTGCATCCCTTGTGGGAGGTATGAAAGGGTGGATGGTGAGCTCAGTGTGGGCATTCCTGAATGAAGGATGGGTAAGACCTAGAAATAAGAAAGGACCACCTGGTGTTGCCAGGATGGAACCAAAAAAGAGAAGTGAGGCTGTCACTGTGAGATCAGGCCAGGTACCCAGTAGACCCTGTTCTACAGGCCTGCAGTTGTCAGTCCTGGCTACACCTCTGAATCACAAAGAAGCTTTCAAACAACACTGATGCCCTATTCTGATAATGGACTGCATGCTAAGGGGGGCCAGTACAGGCATCATCATCAGCGTGCTTGAAAATCTTGCAGGCCGTCCTAGAGAACTATAGCCCTGGACCTAAGTCTGTTTCTGTGTAGCCTGTGGACTCAGAATGCTTTTTACTGGCGAAATATTTGCAATGAATTCTATGGAAGGGAACATGAGCTCCAATTAAGCAAACTCTGATTTATATCCAAGAAGCTCCATTCTTCTTATCAGCAGATATAAAACACAAAACATAACTCACAAATGGTGGTCACTGGACTGGAGAGTTGGAGAGAGACAGGGAGAGCTTGGTCCAGGGGTATGGAGTCCCAGCTCGTTAAGTAGTTTGCATCTCAAAAAGTTAGAAAAGTAATTCTGAAAACTTTCATCATAAGGAAATGATAGGTATATGAGGAGGGACATGTCTAATCTGAATTAAACAGCTCTCTCATAAACATATTCATATATATATGCATCACATGGTTCACCAGTAACACATATAACTTTTAAACTTTTTATATTTTAGCTTAAAATTAAAACTTTGAAAATAAGTATTCAGTGCTCACTACATGTTGAGTTTCATCAATGTAAGACTTGTGAAATTGTCCTTATTTCCCTCTTACTGTATTAGTAAGTGACTACAGATCAATCAAGTATCCCTAAAGTGACATTCTTGAGCCTGAAAGTATTTTAGAGGCTGAGGAGATGGCTCAGCAGGTAAAACACCACGCAATCAGCAAGCATGAGGACCAGAGTTGATGCCCAGAACCCACATAGATGACAGATGGGTCTGGGAGTCCAGTTGTAATTCCAGTACTCTGAAGGTAGAGAGGGGAGCCCTGGAGCAAACTAGATTGCTAGACTAATCTAGAGCCTATATCAGTGAGCTCTGTGCTCAAATAAGAGACCCTGCTTCAAAGATTAAGATGAAGACCAACTGAGAAAGATAGCCCATTTTAACTCTGTAACTCCCATACATTTGTGTACTTGCATACACATGTACACATGTGAACATGAATACACATATAATACACATATACACAATTTTGAACTTTCTTCTTATTTCGACAAGCTTGCATATATAAATTATTTTTGGAATAGCACCACTAAAGGCAACACTCATTTATATTTCATATATACCATATACACATGGCACGAAGGCAATTTTACATGCTATTTTAAATAACTGGTATAGAAGACAAAGGTTTTTTTTCCAGTGGATTATGTGATTTGATGTAATACACACGCACGCACACACACACACACATAAACAATCAGGTTGTCACTCAAATAGTTTCAGGTTCAGGAGCATTTCATATTTTGGGCTTAGTGATGCTCAATATGTACTTACTTAACATCTTCAACCTCCCCAATGGTCTAGAAACCTAAAATATTTATATCTGGCCCTTCATAGAAAACATTTGCTGACCCCTGCTATAGTTGACAGGAAATGACTGAATTTGTTTCAGCAGGAGAGAAAGAAACATGATAAGGATTTCCTCCAAACAGCCACCTGGGACAGACCTGAGGTAAATGAAGTGAGAAGGAACAGGAAAAAGATACCACCATTATTTTGTCTTGGCTTAAAGAAGAGCTAACTTGGAGCACTAGGAAGGAAGCAGGTGAAGGACCTAGTCCCCAGAGGTTTTAGAAGCACCAGAATCATTCAGGGCAATGGCTGGTGGGCTTGGGAGAAGAGGGCAAGAGGAGTCCAGGAGACCTTGTTAGGTCCACAGAGATCAGACAGAGCCACCGTCTCCATCATGATAGCTTACAGAGATGTGAAGATCTCAAGCATGCGATGGGAAGAGGTGGGTTATTCTACTTGCCATCCCAAAGACTTGCACACACCAGGTACAGAAGGATCCAGGGAAGTCCTGACTGAGTGTTTCTATTGGCAGGTTTACACTGGTGAACTTGATCCAGCATGTTCAGTAGGAACAAGAGTCCCTTCTCCTTCCCCTCTTCCCTCTTATACTTACCTTCCAAAAGACCCTATGTGCTCTTCCAAAGAGCCCTTGGAATTGGCTCACTTCCTGGAACTTCTGTGTATAGACATTTTGGCGTAAAAAGGCAATTGTACTTTAATACCATTTGGCTTCCCAAATCATCCTCAGTACTAACCCATATGACAATCAAGTCTATAGTGTCCCCATTTTACAGAAAGGAGAGGTGATGCAGAGATGAGCTGGAACTCAGCAGAAAAGACAGGATAATTCAGTATATTTCCACAATATGCTGATGGCTCACCAAGATTGCTCTGTGGTTCATAACTGTCAGGATGTCTCCTGGTGTCTGTGTGATATGGGCCGCAAACCTTCACTTATGTGTGCAGGGCCAAACCCCTGAGGTCCTGGGTTTGAAGTCCAGCCCTGTGTGTCTTTCTACTCTGAATCTCAGCTCTTCCATTTGGAGAGTAGGGGTGAGTTCCACTCTCTGGAGTTGCTGAGAGGATAACATAAGGCAATGCAGAGTGTTCAGTACAGACTCAATGATACATACTAGCCTATTTGTTGCTTCTTCCTCATTAGTCCACATTCTCAGTGGAGCCTGGTTTCAGTGTACAGATACAAGGATGCAATGGAGTTGCAAATATAGACTCAAGAGCCAAAATGTTGGAGTCCCAAGCCTGGCTTTCAACTAACTAGCTGTGCTACCCTCTGGGAGTCACAAAAACAGATGCTGAGTGGTTATGTAGTCTTAAAAATTCAGTGAGTGGAATGTATGTAGGATATCAGTCGCAGGGCCAAACTATAGTAAAGACCCAGGCAGGACATTGTGAGCTATTACTATTGTTTTATAGTTCAGTTTATTTCTCATACATATTTTCCCACTAGTGCAGTTACTTAGATCTAACTGAATCAACCCAAACTGGGGTCAAGAAGCAGGGCTGGGAGCCTGCCAAGGGATGTATCCATCCAGGGTTTATCGGCACCTTTTCCATGGATGATCTGTTCAGTCCTTGAGGAGACCACATGGAGTAAGTCCCCCTCCCTGTCCCATGTCTGAGGTCTTCAAACTTGATGAACTACTGAAAATTGATGTATACAGCGGCACACGGGCAATCATCTTCTCTGTGTGGGTTTATATAGTAAAGTAGCCAGTATTAATCATTGAGAGCCACAGGCCCTTATCAATCCTGACACTCAAAAATTCTGAAACCAAAAGGTTGCTTTGGTTCTTTCCTTCTTTCTTTTTAATGATTCAGTTGATGGCAAAACTTGACCTTCAGTGATGTGAGGCGATTTATTGTGTTTGTTTTTCCCACTTAGTGTGACAGTCAGACATTTTCCTGCAGAAAAAAATTAATAGGCTTGATTATAGAACACTGCCCCCAGACTCCACCGGGGGTATTATAGAATATACAGTATATGCAACCCACTTCCCTTCAAACACCCAAAGACACAGATTCCCAAACATATCTGACCCCAAGGCTCTGAATGATGGATTGTGGACATGCATTTATAGTTTCCATGGGACAGCTGTAATCACTCCTATTGTTCCCTTCAACAAAAAGATACAGAAAATTGGTGTTTTCCCATAACTGAATGACTTTTTATTTCTCTTTGAAAAAAATTCAATATATTTTTGAGATCCAAGCAAAAAAATCAGCTTTCCTCCCTTTTTTTATGCAGTTGATATTTCAAGGTTTGTAGTAAAACCTTGTAGCCAGTCCAGATTCCTATAGACTCTTCTCAAACAGAAAGATCCAGCCTTGAAGTTAAGGCCGGCCAACATCTACCACACCTTAGCCCCAGGAAGTCTGCAGGATTGATGCAGGGAGGAAGGAGGGACTCTACAGGTGAAGCCTTTGTCCACTCCCCCCAAGATCACAGTCATTCATTCTTTCCTTGTGGTGGTGACTCACAGGGGTGTCCTGCGGGGTCACAGACAGTGGGCAGTGACATCAGGCAGGATAGCATATATCGTGAACTGGGAAGGAGAAGGTGCAAGCCAAGCAAAGTAAAGGCTTCATTGGCTAATTAGTAATTGTGGTCATTTCTGACAACTGATAGGTAGTGAAGTGACAGGTGACATCAGTAGCCTGGATGGTTGCTTGCTTGCTAGTGTTAGTTCTCTCCATAAAGAGTCTCGGAGGAGAATGCACACATGTGATGGTTCCATATGACCTCTGGGTCATAATGTCCCATGTCTTTGATTCCTAAAGGCATCTGTCTGGGCCTTGTCCCCATCCTCTTCTCCTTTTCCTATGGCTAGGCAGAGGCAGATGGACTGGAGAACAGGAGTTCTGGTCTCTACTGTCTACTTGATATGCAAATAGGGACCAGCCACAGAATCCCTGTAAGTGTTTTCAATTTGCTCAATTTGTGAGACCTTGTAACAGAAGTCCTAGGTAACAAATATACAAACCAAATCCCCATACAGGAAGTACCATAACAGAGGACCGGAGACCACAGACAAGAGGGAGGGGCAACTCACCCCCATTACCCCTGAATGTTTGCATCTCTGGCTATGCTTCTCATTGGTCTTGGCCTCCAATCCCAAAATCAATCAATTCTGACTTCTTGGTAGCAAGGTATCTCTGAAATGCAGCCTTAGTGGTACTGACCGCATTTTCTAAAACTGATAGATCAAAGCAAATCTGAACAGCCATTCTGTTCCAGGGTAGGCTTGGAAGACATAGGGGTGAAACACACTAAAGGATGGCACTTTGAACAAGGTCTTGCACCTGGGAAATGCATGACTAGGCCGGACCAGGCATACTTGTGCTCTGAGGAGGTACAGTAGGAAGATGAAAGATGACCCACTAAATCTGTCACCAGCTCCACTTTGACAGACTCACACAAGTTAGAAAAGGCCACGGGCAACACATCACTCCCATCTCAGGGTCTTACTATGACTTCAAGTAGCTAGAGCATCAGGCCCAAAAGTCAATTCTGGTCTTCCAGGATTCCTCTCATCTCTCTCTGGACTTTTACCACCCACTGCTCTGTCTATTCCACTAAATGGACAAGGAACATGGCCTTGGGGAACTGAGTTAAAGTCAGGTTCAGCTTTCCGTCCTCCAGTCTCACTAAATACCAGAAGCCTGTTGTGGGGCTCAATACTCAGGATGCAAAGATTCATCACACACATTTCTCTATGCTCTCAAGCAGAAAAAGAGCTAGTGAGAGATCCCGGGCCTCCATGCTCATTGTAAAATGAAGGCCAACAACGTTGGTCGCACTTTAGAGCTGGCCTAAGGAACACCCATATGTAACATGTCTAACAAGAGGCAGGTAGGTGTGTAACACACACCATATCTCCCTGTGCTTTTTTTTTCTTGAATCTTTCCTCAGAACTGCCCTCCCCTCCACTAAGTCTTTGCCTTTCACCTCTAATTCTCCATAGCTGACACATCTGTAAAATTCACGGACTATTGATCTTTCTGAAGTGTTCCCTAACTAGTTTTCCAACATTTTCCAGTTGCATGAACCTTGAGGCTCTCCCCACTGTTCGGTGGACTGGATGCCACTTCCCCCGTCTGTACCTTACCTTACCCAGCTCCTTACCTCTCATACTCTGCATTATTATGCTTTTAAACGTCTAGTTCTTGTTCTAGAAGTATCTGGCTGATTTATTAGGCAAGCCCTTTAAAAAGGGAGAATACAGATGTCATACAAAGTCACTCAAAGGCCAGGGCTACTCAGCAGCCAGTCTCAAACAGTTAAGGCAGAGAAACTCCCAACAGAAACCCCGTGGTTTCCAGATATAAATGGGCTCACCACTTACACCTTCCTGGCTCCCAAAGCAGCCAATACCTTATACTGGTGCCAAAAACCTTCCATCCCGGGTAGACCTGCCAAACAACAGCCCTAACCGGAAAGTGAGCAGGGTGATGGCACACAAGCCCGTACTGGCCAAGCTCAAGTGTCTGCCTCCTTCCTCCCTGTGTCTCCCAGAACGTCATCTCGTGGTGCCTTCCTCTAAACTATGGGTAGGCTTGCTGGAGCTCCATGGCCCTTTCTGTTTTCCAACCCTCAGTGCATGTGCACGGCTCAAGGACAGACTACAAATCCAAGATGAGAGCAGCTTCAGTAACTAAATCACCAAGGCCAGGGCAGACAGACAGACAAGCAGGCAGACACAGAGAAATCTGCTCTTTATGAGGCAATGCTTAGGGGAACCTGAGCCATCCCCATTGATAAAGAGGCCTTTACTTTCCTCTCTCTCCCTCTTTCTTCTTCTCTCCTTTTTTCTTGCCTTTCTATCTTCAACTGTATCGCATTTTCCTTTTCTTTCACTTTCTCCAGTGTTGGGGATGGAGCCCAGGACCTTGCACATGCTGGGCAAGTGCTCTACCACTCAACTGTATCCCCTGGCCTTTCTTTCAATGGATTTTTTCCTGAACACTGCCTCAGAGGGCTTAAGAGCATGTGAGCCTTACAAGAGGCTTTCCAATTCAGACGACAGACTCTGGTTCACAGTAACTTACAGGCTTCAACTTGAGGTATTAGGAAGGGATATCCCAAGGGCTTGGCTGGGGAAAAGCTGGAGCTAAGAAGACAAAGGCCATGTCTATAGATGAGAACATCAAGCCTTTGGCAGCCTCACACACACCAGGCAGTGAGTGTGTATGCTCACGGATTTTTATGTGAGTTAGCCTTGTATTCAAATTGCTCTCATTACATTTCTGTTTTCCAAATGGCAAACCAAAAGACTTGGTGACATAAACATGGTCAGAGAGCTAGTCCGCAGAGCATCTTCACTCATCTGGGTGACTCCATGCCACATGGCTACTGGGAACCCCACAGATGTGCCCATCGCAGGCTCCCTTATATGGTTTTCCTGAGCTAATCCATTATCTTCAAGTTTTTGATATCCAAAGTCAATTCTTTTTCCAGACCAACACTAGCTGCTACTCATAGACAACAAAGAAGGACATCCTGGTGACTCCAAAGAATGTTAAGGGTCACCAGAGAATACAAGCTGCTGGCTGCTAGAGAAGCCAGGAAGTTGGACATGCTAAGGCCCTTCGTGTCTGGGGAGTCACTGTGCTGCTCCTGAGAACCATATTTGTGTTTGTCTCAGGGACAGCTGGCTGCTAAATGGCTGAAAAACATGTGCAGTTTTAGAACCTCTTTCTTTCCCCTTCTGGGACTCACATACACCCATCAAGTCAATCGTAGCTGCTGTCAAATGGAGCTGGCATGGTGCAGAGCTAGGAAAAAGCAGTCAAGCCTTTAAAAGTACTGATTGCGTGCCAACAAGCAAGCCCCATTCAGAAGAGGTCCCTCATTAAATTCACATGGCAACCTTGCACAAAAGGTATTATTATTATTATATACTTAAATTGAAAAATAAAAGCTCAAAGAGACTATCTTTTAAGTGAATAAGGTATATCAGTGTGTGGCTTATTTGCATATACTCCCACTTGTGCAAGAAAAATTGCAGTCCAGTGCAGGCAGAAGATAGACTACTTGGAATCCAGCCCAAGGTGCTACATACTCGTGAGTGTGTGTGTGTGTGTGTGTGTTTGTCTTCCACACACTCTTTGAAGCACCCTACCACTTACGTTCTTTTACAGAACCCCATCACCACCCATGTGTACGCAGAGGTGTGACTTTCCTGTTAATTCTCAGGCAGCAATGACTGGTGTCTCTTGGGACCCTGAAAGACACCGAGGCCCCAGGTCGTCACTACCACTTACAAGCACATGACTCTGTCAAAGTCGCTTTCCTCCACATGCTTTTGCATTCTTACCCGTCTATATTCATGGGAGGATTAAGGATGGCTCCTGAAAAGGCATGGGAGGAGAGAGGGAAGTAAATGCTCTTGTAAACCAGAAACTGGCGCATCAGAGGGAGTATGAGCTATGTACTAAACAGTCTGGGCCCAGTAGAATACAGGTTTAAGGAGAACACAATCAGGGCTGCTGCAGAATTGATTCAACTGTATTCAACAAAGATAGGCTGAAAGCCTGACTCTAACAATAAAGACAGACGGAAAAAAAAAAAATCAGGGCCACAGTACATTATGTTCTAGACTATAGGGACAGATAAGGAATTCTTGGGTCCACATAGAGACTTGTAGAGTAGCCTCTAAGACAACCAAGAAAGGAGATTCCTGTCTACAAGGGGACATTCATAATGGTCAAGATCCAGAATTGGCCCATCAACAAAAGGAGAAGAAAATGTTTTATAAATAGATAATGGAGTTTTATTTAGCCATAAGTAAAAAGGAAATAATGTCATTACAAGAAAATGGATAGATCTGGATGTTGTGATGCTAAACAAAGTTAGACAAAATATCACACACACAGAGACAACACATTTTCTTCCATATGCACAATCTCTCTGTGTGTGTGTGTGTGTGTGTGTGTGTGTGTGTGTGTGTGTGTGTGT
>CAJQZJ010001826.1:25993878-26035103 GCA_907164525.1 Lophiomys imhausi | reverse complement strand
TGTGTGTGTGTGTGTGTGTGTGTGTGTGTGTGTGTGTGTGTGTGTGTAAGAAGGAGAATCATTTAGAATAAGGGAGGGACCAGCCAGTAAGAGTGAGAATGGAAGAAGAAAGGGTGTTAAGAGGGTAAATAAGAGTGAAGTACAAAGATATTCATGTCTACAAATATCATAATGAAATCCATTATTTTGCACAATCTATTTTTAAATAAATAGTCATTTCTAAGGGAGAAGTAAGACTCAGCCAAATGGAAGGCATTCCTATCAAAGCAGACAGCACAACCATCCTACAGAAGCCTGAATAGGAAGATGTGCTAAGAGGGACACAACCAAGTTCAGTAAGGAGGTCTTCACAGGGAAGCTCACCCTCCTCTCAGAAGAGACAGGGTGTTGTTTATATGACACACATAGTCCCCGTAGGCCCCCTGCATGGCTTTTTAGAGGCAGAAGCATGGACACAGCCCCAGGTCTTCCCAACCAAAACAATTCCCAGCAGTACTTTGCCATTCTTACTGGGATTTGCTGGCAATTTCCTGAAGGCAAACCAGTCCTAGGCAACACAACAAGAACTCTGACTGTTTTAGCAAACACAAGGCTAGGGGTTCCATATTCTTCTCTGAGAAATGAGCACCCACTGAAATGAGTAGTTACTCCCCATAGTTACATGTTATTTTTGTTTCCCTTGAAACATTTTCAGACAAGGACTGATCTGCTAGGAAGGCAAAGAAAAAAACAATTGCAATCCCTACTACCACAGCCAAGAAGAGTGGGAGCTGCTGTTTTCTGCTTCATCAGGGTAATAAATTCTTTGATATTGTAGAGTGTGAGAGGGAAACATAGAGTTAGGAGACACCCTGTTCTGCATGCTACCTAGGATAAGATTCCCTAATAAGAAACGCAGCCTGGACTATCAGCAGCTCGATTAACAGATGGTTGCTAATTTGATAAACCTAAGCCACACGCAGTGCACACCAAAAGGAAAGCATAGGGGCACATGGATCTGAGGAGCAAGACAAAGTCAAATTGGGCTCTTTCTACTCGCCTGGATCGGATTACTATGACCTTAGGCGAGCCATTCAAACTCTGTAAGGCCTTTCCTCTGTCAAGAGTAGGTTATAAAACCTTCCTCATTGGGGTTGTGAGGATTAATTGGAATTGTGTATAGTAAGTGCCCAGCAAAGTTCCTGACACGCCACCTACACTCAGTAAGTGGTAATTATTAGTATCTCATTAGCCCAAACTCCACCCAGGGCAATAACCCTTCTTTAAACAGACAGCAAGCAAGAGAACTAGCAGGTCACTTCTTGAATAAATATTAGTTGGCTGGTTTTGTAATTAGCTGGCTACATAGCCAGGAGACACACATGCACACACACACTCTCCAGGAAGATTTCTCAAGTCTTCTCCAGGAGGAAACCGCTTTATCAAACAGACCATTCCTCTCTGTGCCGCTGACACTTAAAGGGTAAATTTCCAGCATGGAGCCAGACCTTACACGGTTCCTCTCCAGTCCCTGCTATGTTTCCTTAGATATATATATTTTTTAAACCGCACAGACTCCTTTGAAGAACTTCCCAGAACACCGTCGAACCATGGAACAAATCACTTCTAACGTCAGGAGCATGGCAAACCTGGTGCAGACCTTTCTGGATTCGGGAGCAGAGCATATCTAAGGTGGCACCTCGCCAAACAGGGTTCTAAATGGCAGGCACTGCTCCCTCCAACCATCCCTCTCTCTCTCTGCTCCCATGACTTCAGAAGAGACACAGGGGCTGGCCTTGCTTACCTGTTCTTTGGTTTCACCATAGTAAATAGAGAAGTTAAGACTACTCACATCACAGTGCAATTTGAAAACTAAGTAAAATCTACAGTCCACAGTTCAAATTCTAGATTCTGCATCTGGTGCATCCTCAAACCTCAGTTTCTTCATTGGCAAAATGGAGATAATAACCATGCCCACCTTGTAGGACAAAAGAGGACAAGGACAATGCATGCTGATACCTAGCACAGTGCCTGGTACAGAGTAAACACAGAGTGAAAGTTGGTTACTGTCATTTTTATCTTATATCTATCCCTCTCCTATATTTTTTTCCCATGAGTCACTGTCATTTGCCACTTTTCCATTTAAGGAATCCTTCGGAATTTACGCTCAGGTCTAGACTCTGTAGTCTTGGATGTTATGCCTGAGGTATCAGGTAGGGGGTGTTTTACCCAAGGTAGATTTACTGGTCTGGCTAACATGCCAGACCTCACCTCAAAGGAGCTTGATAGGCATTTATGAAGTCTTTAACTGTGAAAACTTAGAACAATTAAAAAATATATTGATTTAAAAATCAGTAGTTAATAGATTAAAAATCATAATAAAGGAGCATCCAGAAGAAGTAAAAGAAAGTGATTCACAGTAGAGAGAGAGAGTTTTAATGTCATTGCTCCTTTGTTAAGCATCTCCCTATTCCCTGTGGCCCTTCCTTCAAACACTAAACATGCATTGCAGTGTTACCTGCATAGGCCTTGTGCTAAGCACTGGGAAGAGGAAACAAATAAGCCAAGGGTTCTTCTGCCCTCTAGGAGCTCACATTCTAGGGGGAGCAGGCTTATACAAAGAACACAGGTCCCCCAACACAGCAAGGACAATCCAGAGCTTCAGACTCCATGTGGGATACCAAGCAGTAAAAGATATTTTCCAGAGAAGGTAACACTTACATGGAACACTTTTCAACCATTTTTATTAGACAGTTTGTCTGGCTATAAAATTAACACAGTTATTAGAGGGCACTAAGAGAGCACATATCAGAAAACTAAAACATTAACCATTTTCTTACCACTAGAGGCAATGACTGATACATTCTAGAGCATTTCTCTGTTAATCTAGAGCATTTCTCTGTTAATCTTTCAACCCATGCATTTAACCAATCTATGTACAACAGAAAGACCGTCCTGTTCAACTAACATTAAACACAAGACTTTACATTGAGCTCAGTCCAAAAGAGTAACCCTGAATCTTTACATTGATGGCCAAGCCCAGGAGATGAAGAGCCAGAGCTGGCCTCAAGAAGTAAGTGATGCTGAGCTGGATGTCGATTTTTTTCTGGTTGCATCACAGGTACCCATGGAGTATCCCAACCAGGGATGGAGCCTGAAGACACTGCAGAGCTGGATTCAGCACTCAGGAGACAGTTCAGGCCTACAGACTTCTCAGCACACAGGCAGTGGTTGACACCATGGGGATGGAGGACGTCCCACAGGGAGGGTGTGCAGGGTGAGCAGAGAGATGACTAGGGTAAGGCCCCTGCCCTCTAGAAGCTCACAGTCTAGTTGTGTTCAAGTGCAAGTCATCTACCCCCAGCTAGATTGTAAGCTCCTTGAGGGCAGTCACCACTTCAAACACAGCTGTCCCTCGTCAACCAAGGGGGATAGGTTTCTGCAAACCCCTGGGACAGGAGAAGTCAGGCTTGAGGAATTTAGGACCTTATTGGGGAAAAAAACAGGATTAGGGGAATGAAGTCACCAACGAACTTCTGAAATCATATTTTTACAATGATAGAAAATTAACAATGACAGCATACTCAAAACATTGAAAAATCGGTGACACAAAATTATCAACATATATCAACAACATATACTTTACAAGTGATTTCCATTGGCTATTAAGTTCTCTAATAGATTTATCTTCATAGCTCTAACAATATGTACATGAAGCTATCTTTGTATGGTTGAGAGAAATATAATCGCTGAGAGCCATGTCTGGTGGTTTGCCATGTAACTGCCCAGCACACTTTGTTTTATTGTTCTCATCTTTAATTTTGTTTCTTGAGGTGCTGAGGACTGAACCTAGGGCATGTTAGGTAAATGTTCTGCCGCTGAGCTACACTCCTAGCCCAGTACTAGATATCTATGGCTTTTATGACTCCAGTCTATTAACTTCTAGGTGTTGGTCCTAGGTGCAGATAGATGCAAGTGAATGCCCACACCCTGACAGACAGGATCAGTGTTGAGATCAGTCCCCGCCACTAACATCTTTCCCCCACTTCATGGACATGTCCTTCCTCTGCTCTGCAGCCCACCTAATCTGGAGCAGGCTTCATCACATCCCATAGGAGCAGGCAGCCTCCTGTCTGACTCCCATCCTCTGTAATTTCTCAAAGAGCGTATAAAGGTGGAGTTATCAACACTACAGCTGAATGTCACTCTTTTTGAAGGCTTAACACATCCTTCACGTGCTAGTTTTGGGTGAGCACTCAAAGAACTCCTGTTGAACTTAGCAATTTCCTAGCCCAAAGTAAAAGATGTGAGTTACTTCCCCTCTCTCTCAACTCACTGCTCCAAATGAATATTAAATCTCCACACAGCACAGATACTGAAATATTTGTAGGCACATTTAATTTTCCTGTCTGGCAGGTCATGACAAGAAGCAACTAACAGATTCGATCTATCTGCATTCAGGAAGGCAATTTTGAGTTCCACGTGACATGCTGTCAATAGTCAAGTGACATGGCCCTTTAGTGAGGAAATTCTCCATCTTTTCCAGCTCATGGACCACCTGGATAGAGCCAAAGACCTGCTAACCATTGGTTCCCAGAGCATATGTATGACACAAAATTGTCGCCTGGACTAAGTGGGAGGATGAACATTGCTGGATAAGATATCAGCATGACAATGTCTTCTCAACAAAATAATCAGGTACAAGTATGCAGCGCTTTTACAGTTTACAAAATATTTCCACACACATTTTTATCACACTTTGTCTTCATAGCACCCCTGTGGGATATTCAAAGGAGGTTTGATGAACATCTCCATTTTGCAAATGCAGAAACTGGGGCTTAACCCTAAGGAAGCGCGGGCAGTCAGGTAGACAACTCCTCCACCAGTGCTCTGCTTCCTGTTGGCTTCCAAGTGGAAAAGTAAAACTGAATTGGAATGTCATTGATCACCATGGAATTGCCTGTGTCCAAGCGGCAGGCCCTGTACTTTGCCCCAGCCTTATCCATGACTGTTTTCCCTCATCCACAGAACACCCACTGCTGTACGTCCACACTATTTATAATCATACATTAGTATTGTGCGTACCAGAGTTGACACTCAGCATCACATGCATACGCACGCACGCACGCACGCACGTACGCACGCACGCACGCACGCTATCTCATCTCCTTACCCAGTTCTGGCAATGAGGCTTTGTTGATCCCATCTAACAAATGAGGTGAGTTGGACAAACAAGAAAAGTTTCTCAGCTCTAAAGCTCGAAGTGAGAGGGCCTAACTGAAATCTACCACGCCTTTTCTTTGCCACAATTCCACAGGAGCGTGACTGGTAAGTAACAGGATTAAAAATTGAAGGCGTTTTGGCCAGCGCCAGCTTTATGACGAAGCTTTAACCTGCCTCTCTGCTTCGAAGGAGCAGACCACAGACACCATGTCTGTAAGTCTCCTGGAGTCCTCCCATTCGTACTCTACCAAACACTTACAAAGGGCATCTTTTCAGAGGAGCGTGCAAACAGGCTCAGCAAGATAATGATCTTGACCGGGGTCCTCTGCCTACAGTGATAGAACCTGGACTTGAATTCAGGGGTTCTTGATCAGGAAAGGAGCTAGGGTTGGAACTTGGTTTAATTTTCTAGACATCAGGGCAGTCCCAAGTCTAATGAAGTCCCTGCTAGCTTACCAGCCAGGTGCCTTCCGTTTTATACCCCCAGCTCTGCCCCATTGCGGTTCAGGGAAAGGGGCCACCCTAACAGGGATCCTCAGGGGCACTAAAGCAGACTACTTGGCATTGCGGCTAAGCATCTACCATCAAAAACTTCCTTCACAAGAGAAAGTCTTATCTTCAGTGAATTCACAGACACTCCTTAGTTTCGCCTTCAGAGAACCAAAGACTTCCCACGCCAAGGGATTGGGGATGCGTCTATTCATGATTCCACAAGACCATCGACCTGGACACTGAGCCCCAAGCAGCAGTTTCTTTGCGTGGGAAATAGAATATCTTGGAGCCACACAGAGTCATGGCTGAGCATTGTTATAACTGTGCTCAGTGACACTGGCTTGTATGTTCTATTAAAACAAAAAAAGTTTAGTTTTATGTACAGTTAATTTTAATCTCAGTTTTTTAGCGGAGGTTCTAGAAATGACACTCAGTACCACAGACACACATGGTTTCTCCATCTTCGCTGATGAGCTTTAGATAAAAAATGAGAGCTATGTGTGCTCAGTCAACTCTGAGGTCTGGAGATAATGAAGCCTCAGTAGGCATTTGTTAGATGAAATGAGTCCTCTTGCTGTGCAGCCCGAGCATCCAGGAACTCAGCAGAGCGCATGCTTGGCACCAGCCTGAGTCGGGCATGTGTGAGCATCCATTTCCGCCAGTGTGTATACACACCGGCATTTACACAATGGCCAGGGGGAGGGAGGGACCACAAGATTCCATCTTTACAGCTTCAGTGTTCCTCTTGGGGAGACTGGGGTCTACTCTAAGGTGTCGGACGTGCTAAGCAAGACTCTACAACTGGACTGTGCTTTCAGCTCTCCATACCCACCTATGTCTTTTGAAGACAGGATCCCATTATGTTGACCAGGTAGGCCTTGAACTTGTGATTCACCTGCCTCAGAACGTGGGATTTCTGTACCACTAGACTTGGACACACTTGGACATAGTAACTTGCTACACCTTGCAAATTGATAATAAGAAAAAAAAACAATGAAAATAGAAATGACAATGCCCAGAACTAAGTAATGACAAGAATTACTTATTGAGAGACGCCTGAGAGGCAGGCACCCCAATAAGTGCCTCCCATGAATCACTTCATTTAACTTTCACAACAACCCAGAAGAAAGGACTTTGATTCTTTTTTTTTACCCCCCCAGGTGAGGAAATTGAGGATCAAGGTTAAGTACTTGCCCAAGGTCACACATTAGTAATGACAGAAACAAAGGTTGAATTTGGTCAGTCTAGTGGATGCCTGTGGTTTGCAGGGAGAAGGAGAGCATAAGGTGTTTTTAATTGTCAAAGAAAAATCTTAGAAAATACAACAAGCATTTTCAATAGACATGATTACTCCAGCAGAAATGACCACTATTAGCATTCACAAATTTACTGGTATGTTTCTCCTGTCTGGTTGAAATAAAGCTATAGGTGCATCTAAGAACTGCCTGGACTATATTGTGAGTTCCAGGCCAGGTGGGGTATATCGGAAGATCCTGTGTCAACAAAAAGGGCGGGGGGGGGACGACAAAACAGCTAGATACAGCCTTGATCCCTAGCAGCCACATGATGCCTAACAACCATGAGTGACTCTGCTCCCAGAGGATCCAGTCCCTCTGGCTTCTAAAGGCACTGTATACACAGGCACACGTAGAGGTTAAAGAGTCATATGCACGGAAGTTAACTAATCTCTAAATTACAGATGATATTTGTAGATTTCTTTCTCTCTTTGCATCACACGTTGGGCATTTCCCCATATCTTACACTTTTCCTCAGATACTTCACTGAACAGCTGTATAGTATTCTACATCTGGGATGCCATAGCTAAGTCTTCACATTGGGCAGAGGGATGCTGTTCAGCCCTTGTGTGTATACATAACGCTGAGGTGAGCTTTTCTGTCCACCCACTTTCTGTCAATCTATATTTATTTCCTAAGAAGCTTTGAACTCAAAGTGTACTCTGCATTTTATGTCCTTGTCTAGAACCCTGACTGGTCAAGAGCATCTCCTGGGGGGGGGGGTTCTAGAATATGCACACAGCCCACTGCCAAGCAAGGACCAGAATCTCCAATGGGTATGGGGTGGGGTTAGAATACATGCCTTGATGATTCTAACCACAATTGCCATTACTGAGGCTTACAGCTGCCCCTTCTCCTGACTTGTCTATTCAGATGAGCTATCTTGATGGAAGAGAAGGCCTGTAGTAAGTACAGCCAGCAGAGTCTGAGGACTACAGGCAATTGTCTAGCTTCTCGAAGGAAGCTCCTTCCATGGTCTTGACCTCAGTCACACCCACAGGCTTCCTGCACTGTTATTAACCTACTATTGTTTGGATTCAATTGACTGTTTCTTGAATCAGTTTATTTAAGGGAAAAAAATGTATACCATTATGAAAATTTAAAAGACATCATCTTGTGGACAGAGAAAAAAGGTTTAATAACGGAAAGCCAGGGAAACCAAGTGGATACTGTTGCTTCCTCCTCCAGACTCAGGCCTTTGTTAAACAGGAGCTGAGCAAGCGTCACTGAGGTATTAAATATCTACCAGTCCCACTATTAGGCTCTGTCGTCAACTAAATCACAAAGAATGAAGAGGAACCGAAACCGACTTTATCGCCATGTGATTCAATGGCATTCAATACCATGCTTAGGTACCACGCACAGCCATTTGGTATCTGTCCCTGGTGGAAAACACTCATGGGCCTGACCTTCTCCATTTACATGGGAATAAAAGAACCCTAGAGGCTAAGGGATAAAACTTTGCCATATCTAAGCCTAGCAGTAAAGCTGAGCCAAGACTACAAGCCTCCTGTACCCTGTCTTATGTGATAGCTCTTGAACTCATTTTTCATTGTTGGGCAGTGCCATATGCAGGGAGAGAAATAGAAGTTTACTTTGATATCTGTTTATAAGACCTCCAAGTATGTTGTGACAGCAGAACCTGGTTTGTGGGCATGTTTGTGGACCATTGTCTTGATTGCTAATTGATGTGGAAGAGACACTGTGGGAAGTGCATTCACTGGGCAGGAGGCCTGGATTATATAAGAAAAGGTAGCTGCATGTGAGAGTGGGGAGCAAGCCAATAACAGCCTTCCTCCACGGTCTGCTTTAAGCTTCTGCCTGGAGTTCCTGCTTTGACTTTCAGTAGTGATGCATTGTAACCTGGAACCTCCTCAAGTCACTTCCGGCCATGGTGTTAATCACAGCAAAGGAAAGCAAGCTAGGACAGAAGGGTACAATTTTAGAGGTGTTGATAACTTGGTGGGAGAACACTTGCTTAGCTACACGAAGCTCCAGGTTTAATCTCCAGCACTTCAAAAAAAAAAAAAAGTAAATCAAACCATTTTGATTAGCTAGTTTAGCTATCCTTAGCAAGAACCAGCACAGCCATACTAATCATTTAATGGTTAGCAACTAGCTGATATTTATTGGGTACTTATAGTATATTTGGCACTGTGCTAAACACCTTTGCAGACACTGACTCACTTAATCCTCACATGAATCTATAAAGGATCATTACCATCTGCAGTACACAGAATTGGGAACCAAGGCTGGCACTGAGGTTAAGCAGCCCCCCGTCCCCCGCTCCAGCACACACAGGTAAAAAGGCTTGAGGCCTCCATACCAATCCAGACAGCCAGTAACAAGATAAAAACAGACCAAACCGTGTAAGGCATATTTAATCAGAGTGGAAAATAAAAGTTCATTGAAGTTTTAATTTAGTTTTATTTAACTTGAATTATATCCCTACAAAGGAGGGTAACTTAAAAACCCTCTCAGCTTAACTAACAGTTTATCCATTTATCAGTGCAACGGGTGTGTCTGTGTTCCCCAAACACCACTCTGTGTTGGAATCACCTAGATGGCTTGTTAGGACAGAGACTAGGGCGATCAGGCCGTGTTTCTCACTCAGCAGGTCCAGGGTAGGGCCTGAGGACTAGCATTTCCAGGTAGTCTCAAGCTGCTTGCTTGAGAACACATGTTGAGAAACACCAGGTTACGGACTCATATGCTGTAGAGGTAGAGGGGCCCCATCACAGTCTTGTTTGGTCCACCTGCTTTTTATGTGACTTTCAGTCAGTCACAGAATCTGATCTCATTTTATAGGAGAAAAATGCTATCAACTAAGGTGAAGATTACTTTGTAAGAGACTACATAGATAACCTGTCAAATACCTACTCTATTGTAGGTATTCAAACCATGGCTTCTCATAATACCAATTAGTGATCCACAGAGAAAGTGTATGCTGTTGTCACTGACTACCTAATTGGAAAAGACTGCGTTGACCCTTTTGGGTTAGTGGCATTTAATCAGAAATAGGATCTCTCCTTCCTTACCCCTCTCTCCTATCCTCCTTCCCCCACCTCAAATATCATGTATCATGTATCACAAGCTATCCTCAATATATATAAAATGGGATAACCTTGAATTTCTGATGTTCCTGTCTTTTTTTTTTTTTTAATGTACAATGATGTTTCGCCTGCATGTGAATCTGTGTGAACGTGTCAGAACTCCTGGAACTGTAGTTACAAACAGTGGTGAGCTGCCATACAGGTGCTGGGAGTTGAACCCAGTCCTCTGAAAGAACAGCCAATGCTCTTAACCACTGCTGAGCCATCTCTCCAGCCCCTGATCTTCCTGTCTTTAGTTCCAAATGTGCAGGGCTTTCAAGCATGAACCACCATGCCCTTCTGAAACAGTGTTGGGGACTGAACTTGGGGCTTTGGGCATGTTAAACAGATACGCTACCAACTGAGTTTCAACTAACACCCCCACCCCACCCCCAGCCCATGCCTACTTTTTCTACACAAAAAGATGTTAGAAGACAGTAGCTGGTGGGGGGAGGGGAGGCAAGAATGATAAGAAGCCTACTGATGCAAAAGCCAGTGGATTAGAAAGGGCTGCTCTTCCCAGCACTCAGTGTTGCTGTGGGACCATTGCCTGCTGGGAAAGGACTTACAGGCAACACTGAGGTGCTTGATGGAATCTGATCTGTTTGAAGCTCACTGCAGAACAATCATTATAAAATAACAGTGTAATTGCATGGGGTTTTAAAAGTACTTTGTTGTTGAATGGAATAAATGGGAAGTATTAAGCAATCCCTTTGGTCTTTCTTTGCCTAATTTGCAAAGTGTTGTCTGGTGGGGGGGGGTTGGCACATGACTCACAAGCATGTGTCTGCATATATGTGGTGATGTTATTTTTTTTTAAGCCTCAGAGACAAAAATCTTTTGTGAGACTCTCTTCCTGAAAAAAAAGCAGAATGTATGAAAGTGTTGGAACTTGGTATTGGGACAAAATATGAATGGCACTGTAGTAGGGGTACTTAGGTACATCATAGAGTTTTCTAAGAGTGTTTAGAACATTTAAAGGTAGACTCAGGTGTGACTTAAAACAAGGGATGTATTTCTGAGGTTATTAGAGGTGCTGTAACTAAAGGAAAGCGGTCACATTTGAAGAGAAGTCTTTGCCTTCTCTGAGCCTCCTCAAACGAGGTGGCAATATTATAGCCTTCATGATGGGTATGCAGCAAATACTGTGGTTGAGAGTTACAGAGTTTCTGGCACATGGTATGTATTTAACAAGACTCCCTGTCACTCTCCATTTCTTTTTCTTGCCACCCTTAAGGCCCTTAAACTTCCAGAGCTAAGTTCCTTGCTCTATAGACAGGAGAGTCTTTGAGTATCTCTGTCCATGTCACCCCAGCACAAAGTCTGTGGTGAGTTGTTCCTGTGTTCTTCTACACACAAACATACACACACACATTACTGCCCTCAAAGCTAGGAGACCTATTCCATACAAGGTACTTCTAGGCTCATCATGGCCCTTACAGCCAGGCCACCTGACCATTTCACACAAAGGTAAGTAAAAGCCAGTAGGACTGGATGAAGTCCTCAGTGCTAAGAGGTCACATGGTCTACCGAGTCTTTGATGTTTCAGATCCACTGCCTCCAATGGGCTCCCATTGAATCCAGACCCTGCAGTGGTGCTAATGCTATAACACCCCAACAGCTGGCTGAAGGTCACAGCAGTACCCCACTATGTTGAATGGCTTCACTCTTGCTTGATTTAATGATAACTAATACACTGCCCAGGCAATTTCAGGTGGGTACTACTAGCCTATTGTACAGTTGAGACTCTCCAGAACATAAAGCAGGTTTGGCTCCTTGGTGCCTCTTGGCTGCCTCCTGTTCCCCATCTCTTCTGACCTGGCATTGTTCTATCCTCTCTGGACCTCCCACAGCATCCCTTCTCTCTCCAGGTTTCCCCTTCCACCAAAGAGTGGAGGGAGGGTAAGAACACCTCCAGCTTGCACTTTGCTTTCCCATTTCATCTGCAGACAGTGCTATTGCTCAGGGAAGATTTGATCCATAGAAGGGATGCTCAAATGAGTTAGCTCTGATCCATAGAAGGGATGCTCAAATGAGTTAGCTCTCAGCTCCGGAAAGCTGCTCTGCTCTGATGGCCCTGTTTCAGCTCTGTTAACGTGTTAAGACAAGCACTGGGCAGCAGTTCAAACCACCAAACAACACTGTTAAACACCACCAAATGCTCCCTGTCAAGAGAGAAGTCCACAACAGTAGGGGCTGATAGCTCAGTTCCGACTTTGCAGAAGAGCCTAGCAGAGCTTGATGTGCACCACACTGCAGGGCCCCACTAGTCCAGCCTTCCTGTTGGGCTGAGACCTTCAGGGGTCAAGTTATGAAAAAGAACAGTAAGTAGCCTGAGGGCAGCAACCATGATAGCTCAGGAGCCTCCAAGACCCTGTGAAAGGACAAAGCCTTCTCAGTTCTTTCAGTACCTTGGCAGCTCAGCTGAGCCCAACAGAACATTCTAAAGGGCTGGCAGATAGAAAAGTTAACCAACTGGATGAGAAATGACAACCTTAAGAGTGACAAAGATGTGTCAAGCTAAGGGACAAGCCCTCTATTGTCTATGAATCAAGGCCAGCCTTAGCAGTGATCCCAGGAAGGGGCTCTGAGTCCCGCAGTTTTCGATGACTTCCTCGACCATGGAGTACCCATCCATCCCTTCTTCAGTACAAAGCGAGATGACTGGCAATGGCCTTGAGCCAAATCACCTGATGCATTCATCCCATATGACCTTGGACAAGTCAATCTGTCTAAGCCTCAGTTTCTTCAAATATGTGCTAAGAAAAGTAGGAGACCTTATGTACTTGGCTTACCAGAAAATAAAATGAATTATTTACAAAGTGACTTAAAACGCACCATGGCGCCATAAACACTAATGGGTTTTTACCAAGTAAATGCCACACCTTCCAATAGCTTCATAGGGCCAACCTCTTAGAAAACACTGATTATCATATCTTCATGCATCCATTCATTTATTTACTTTCTTCTCTCCTGCACTCCCAGAGTATTCTGGCTGATCACAGTGCTGGGAACTCTGGGCCACTGACGTGTATTCCAACAGCATCTTCACTGCAGCAGGCTCTCACTACATCCCCACTGTGGCTGCACATAGACAACACACGGTCCATTATGGAAGAAAGAAGCAGAGTGAGAATACTATGCAAAGGCCATGGCCGAGAACAACAGGTACCAAGCATTGTTTACCCAGTATCTTTAATGATGCTGTAACAGCCAGGGCCCACCTAATCAAATAACGAGGGAAAAAAATTAAACCTCTATCTAAAGGGCAGGGTCAGTCTCAAAGGGCTACTACTAAAGACATGGAATGAGAAACGCAAAAAAAAAAAAAAGAGGTCAGAGTGAAAACACAGTTTCCAGAGTGCTCTGCAACACAAGGAGCCTTGTTCTAGCCTTCCTCCTATTACATGTAGGGCCCTCAAACCTCCTAGCAATGTCTCCTAGTGCCAAGACAACCCGAGGCTTAAACTCTAGACTCTTTCCCAACTCCTCTCTTAGCTCTCATTCTCCTGAGAAACTAGTCACTGACTTCAGGGATCTGGTTTGCAGCTCCTCAGAACCCACACTCTTTTGGGTGAGAAGCTAGATGGTTCTGCCTCTGCCTGTGCTATGAGCCTCTCTGTCTTGGTACAGGAACTCCAGTCCCTCCTGCTGATTGGTACATGCACATCAGAGGGCAGGCGCACATGTTCCCAAGAGACTTTGCTGGCCAGCCCCTAGCAGCTGCCTCAGCTGGAGAGGGCCGGCTCACTCCAATTTGGAGATGATTTTAGCTCACGAAAACTGCTTATTAGGAATGTTGGTTCAACATAGCAACAAAATGTAATGCATAAATCATGTTAGGATTCTAGTTTAGGGAAGAAAAAGGGAAGCCATGAAGACATGTTTGGACAACAGGGCAATATGAGGTGAACTTAATATCAGTTATTTGTGGTGTTATTAGTTTTTCAGAGGTATAAGTACCATATTGTAAAGATAAAAAAATTTCTTTGTTCTCTGTGTACATAAAGAGACCCATGTCTATAGAATGTAGAGGATACATATATCCACATGTTACACATACACGTGGATAAAGCACACACAGAAGATATTCTAAGAAAGGAAGAATAATTCCTCGTGGTTCTGCACAGTTTTTCATACAGCCCTTATATGGAGAACTGAACCATAGGACACATTTATTGCTAAAATTCAGCTTGCCTTTCTCTCAAAGGAGAAAAATCTCCAGTCCCTACCCTGCACTTCTTCCCGCACACACACACACATATATGCAGGCAAGCAAACACACATGTGTGCACAAACTTGCACCAGGAGGCACTTCCTTCAAGTTGAAATCATTAATAGAAAATTTAGAAGAACTGTTACAGAAAAATGACAGACGAGGCCCAGCTCTGTGCTGGAGGACTTGGGTTAAGTCTCTCTCTCTCTCTCTCTCTCTCTCTCTCTGTTTCTTACTGTGTGTGGGTATTTGGTCTGTATGTATGCATGTGCACCATATGCATGTCTTATGCCTGAGGAGGCCAGAAGAAGGCATAGAATCCCCTGGAACTGTGGCATCTATTCACTTATAATCGCATTTTAGCCATATAGTACAGGATAACTATACTACAACCAATGCACCAGAGGGAACAGGAGCATAGACTTTGTTTCCTGTCAATGAGACACTTTGCCCTAGTGGTACTGCCTTGTAGGCCCCCAGTGTATGAGGAGGCTCTTGGCCCTCATATGACTGCTGAACTGGGGCAGGGGACTGTTATATAGGGACACTCCCCACAGAGGAGTGGGACGGAAAAGATAGGGGGTAGAGGGTGGGAGGATGGGACTGGGAGGGGTGGAAAGAGGACACTATGATGGAGATGTAACCTGAAGTAATAAATTTTAAAAAATTCCAATAACAACAACAAAAAAAAAAGGTTGTGAGCCATGGTGTAGGCCCTGGGAACAGAACCCATGTCCTCTGCAACAGCAGGAAGTGTTGTTCTTAACTACTGCTGGGCCATCACTCCAGCCTTTGTGGGGGTATTTCTGAGAGGCCATGGAACTGATCCAAGGGTCAACTTCCTGCAGTATCATCGGAATATAAGTATCCTGGCTGCAAGTCCCACAAGGTTAATACAAGCACCAGGAGAAAGAACAGCTGTGAAAATGTGTCAAAATTCCCTATTACTACTAGTGATTACAGTATGCAAAGATGCGGGTGTGGTGGTGCACACCTTTAATCCCAGCACCTGGTAAGCAGAAGTAGGCAGATCTCTGTAAATTCAAGTTAAGCTTGGTCTACATAGAAGGTTTCGGGCCAGGCAGAGTCATAGAGTGAGACAATGTCTCAAGAAAAAACAAAAAACAAAAACAACCCCTCCCCCCCCCCAAAGCTATATAAACAAGCCTGCAAAACAAGCACTCAAAGCCGGAGCATGGGTGAGTCTCTTTTCTTTGTCTAAAAGTTCCTGTGGTGTCTATTTTCTGAAACTGAACTCCAAGAATGTACCTTTACAGAGCTGCTTGCTGGTAGACATGGAACTCCAGCCTGCACCTGTACGGACATGACAATAAGATCATGTGCTTTTCACTGATTTTAAGCAAGAATTTGTAAAGTCATCTTATATGAGTAGATCTGCACCATGACGGAGGCAGAGGGGCTAAAAACAGACATAGAACCCAACCACACAACCAGGCCTGGGTCACAGGTAGAGAATGACAGACTTGTGACTGGAAGTCTCCTGAGTGCCTTGTGACTTTAGACAGGGGTAAAAAAAAAACCCCAAAACCAACCAACCAACCAACCAAACAAACAAACAAAAAAAAACCTCCTTCATGCAGAAACTGTGACTGCATTTAGCCAAGGCTTCATTCAACCTTGCCTCTGTCCAATCTGTGAGGAACAGACAGCCTGGCTTAGGGGGCAGGACTGACCACATGGCTGAGTGCAAGAAACTTGCTTCACTCTGGACGCCATCACTTTATAACCTCGGACAAGGAGCCTTGCTTCCCCAAAAATTTTCATCTGCATAAAGTTATGATGATGTCTGAGTGTGGTGACATTTGACTGCATCCTATCACTAGAGGGGATGAGACAGGAAGAAGATAAGGAGTTCTATGTTAACCTGGGATACATAGCAAGATTCTCCTAAAACAAATTAAAAATAAAAGAAGATAAGTTAGATTAAAGCTGTTCTAGTCCTGACCAGTTCTAACATTCTATGGTTAGTCTCTTCCTTGGAGAAACTCTTCTAATATTTAAAAAAAATTGTTGACTAGAACTGGCACCTGTGAAAATCAAGCACACTTAACCAAACAAAGGGAACAAACAGCCTCAGAGCAGTTTGGACGTTCCCATGACTATGCCGTATGGAAGGACATTCATTTCCGTTTCCAGTCTGGATAATTCATAGGGAAGTCATCTATTGGCAGGTGATTAGGTATAAACAAGTCATCTACAGACCTTAATAAAAACCAATAAACAATACTAGCATTATAGAGAGCCATTGGGGGGGGGACATTCAATACATGAATTCTATACTAAGAGATTCGTAAGTCAAAGGCCACAGCAATGGGATGGTGCAGACATATTGTCCTGCTTTATGTAGGAAGACTGCAGCTCAGAGCGCTTAAAAACCATGTCCAGGGTGCCAGTGAGCCGTCAGTCATGGCAGTAAGATCTGTGCTGGTCTGTCATCTTGTAAACAAACTTCAGTTTGAGTACATTATTTGTCCTTCATCTTCAATATCAGCTTCTGAAAAAGATCATGAAGCTGTATTTGCAAGACCATAAACCACTCTATATCTAAATCGCATCACTTGAGTCTCGACATAGACATGCCACTGTGAGATATCATGACATCCAGGAGAGGACAGGGTCATTGTTCTCTTTTCCCTGCCCACTTCATAATCCCTACTTGCTCTCTTCAACCACTGATCTTTCCACTGGGATACGATTATTCTGCACACGCAGAGCTCTGAACAAATGGAACTGCACGGTATACATTCTTTTTGTCTGGATTTTCTACTCATTGGAAGTATTTTGAGACCAATTCATTCTCTTGGGATTATTAAGAATCCTTTCACCTTTTAATACTGATAGTATTCCACTGTTAATAATGAATAATTCCACTGTTTGGATACAGTATGGCTTGTTTACCCACTCACCTGTAGACAGCCATTTCTGCTGCTTACCATTCTCACATAGTACAAGTAAAGCTACTCTAAACATCCTTGCGGGGGTCTTTGTGTCAACATATATTCCTTTCTCAGCTAAGCACTTATGAGTGAAAAGTTCTGTCATAAAGTAGGTATTGCTTCATTTGTTTCGAGATAGGCTTTCACTTGTTAGCTCAAGTAGATCTAGAACTGACTATGCAGCCCAGGCTGGCCTTGAACTCATGCTGATCCTCCTGTCTCAGTCTTCTAACTCCTAGGATTACAGGCAAGCACCCTAAGCCTGGCTTATGTTTCTATCTCTAAGAGGCTGCCTAACTATTCTCAAAAGCAGAAGCACTCTTCATTTGACATTTAGGCTACCCTACATCCTCATCAATACTTGGTATGATAAGCCTTTTCAATTTCAGACATTCAAATGAGATCAAAGTGGCATCTCATTGTGTCTTTAATTTTCATCTCTAATGATTAATGGCAACTATCCCTTTGATTGCTTATTTAAAACAACATTTAAAAAAACAAAAACAAAACTACAGGCTCAGTCAATAAAGTGTTTACCATACAAACACGAGGAGCCAAATTCATATCCCTGGTGCATCAATATAAAAAGTTGGATGTGGCAGCATACAGCAGATCTCAACCCTGAGGGGTGAAGACAAGAGGATCTTTGAAGCTCATTGGCCAGCCAGCCTACCCAATTGGTGGGCCCCAAGTTTAGTGGGAAATCCTATCTCAATAAAGTAGGGAGAGGAATTTAAGAAAATGCCAGCGTCAACCTCTGGCCTTTGCACACGCACTTGAACAGGTATACACAATCATGCCTTGCGCACCCATGCTAATTATTTAGCTATGTCATCAAAAGCTGGTCAAAATAATGTTATTAGCCACCATTTAATAAACTCCTACCCAACTTTGTAATGGACACAATGCCAGGAATGTTACATGCATCGTTACATGCACCTGACCCTCATGACAACCTAAGCAGATTGGATCACGATGCAGGTCTACGGAGGTGAAAAAAGAGGCTGCAGTGAGGCCAGAGCCTCCTTGGGCTCCTTTTTTGGGCCCTGCTCTCAGCCGACCATGCCTGAGCTGGCCTCTGCTACGGCTCTTCTGCAGAGCTTGCATCTCCCATCTCAGCGCAGCCAGAGCGCACCGCTTTCCAACCAGACAGTGCAGAGGGACACTGCAGATAAATGCAACATCGACCCTTTCTTGCCGCTCACCCAGTCATTCCCTGTTTGCTAGGAACATGGGACAGGTTAGCCAAGATACACTGTGGCCGAGGTCTCGATCAATACATCAATACTGGATAACATTAAAGGCAGAGCAGATATCTGGAAAACAGTTAACTAGGAGCCTCAAAGCTAAGGACTGGCACAAGACATCAATGTTTAGCATATTTACACAATGCTGAAGAAATCACTCAAAAGATGTCTGGTTTTTTTTTTTCCTTCTCTTTGAGGGCAAGTATCTCTGCTTTTGATTCTTATATAAGCACTGGAGACACATCTAGAGATGTTAGTCCAGAGATGGGGTTGTAGCATAGAGTGCAAGGCAGAGATCTGAGCATCTTGGAGCCTGACTGGTACCCTCTCTGAGGTCAGTTTCTTCTCTGGGCTGCAGGTGGCTCCCTCTTCTCCTTCCTCAAAGCAAGATGTATTTGTTATTTGACATTGAAAGGCTTTCAGGAAACTGCAACCAGGAGAGAGATAGCGAGCGTGATGCGTAACTAAGAGGCTATGCCCAACAGAAGAGCTGCACCCAGATTTCAACTGTGCGTTCTGACTCTGAAACCCTGGCTTTAAACTTGGGGGCTGACACTCCATGTCTGCAGTTATATCACTCTGAAAAAGATACATGTCTTCTATGGTTTTAGGTGAGGCTCTTGACATTTTTTTTTTCTAATTAGATTGTGACATCACCTACACATAGTTCCATTGCCCCACCGGATAAAGTCCAAATTCCCTAATGGTCTTCCTCAGTCCTATGGTCACCTCATCTTCCTTCATTTCCTCAGCCCCACAAGCTTCCCCAGAGCTTCTACATGCTCTGCCTTTTGCTTCTGGAGTCCTGTACAGATGTTTTCTCTATGGTGCTGAATTTGCTTAGAGTGTAACTAATTTCTTAAATAGGCAAGATATACTGGGATTTCAGTAAGAGGAATATTGACATTCTGTGCAGCAAGGTGCCATTTCTATGGAGTCACCATCAACCAGGTGACTTTTAATCAGATTCTGATGGGTAATTCTGTGTTTTACAAACTTTTACCTATTCTCTCCTGTACAGATCATCCCCAATATACCATCCTCTGCTTGAGTGCTAATAAAACAATTTGACTTCCCATGTCTCTGCTTTTTAGTGCATACTGATCCCTGCACCTTGAATGCCCTCCTTTGCATAACTGAACTGATCATCCTTTGATACAGCTCAGGCTTTGTCTTTTTTGTTGTTGTTTAAGTGTGTATTGTGTATACATGTATTCACGCATGTTTGCATGTGCATGAGTGTACATTCATGTAGAGGTCCGAGGTTGACTATGGGTGTCCCCTCTGAATCACTCCCCCCCCACCTTATATATTAATGGGATATCTCCGAACTGAGGCCAGAGCTCACCAATTTGGCTTGTCCAGCTATCCAGCTTGCTCTGGAGACTCCCCTGTCTCCACTTGGGGATCCATTGTCTCTGCCACACGCTAGGACTACAGGTGAGCTGTACATCCATCCAGAATTTACATAAGTGCTGGGGATCCAAACCGCAGCCCTCATGTTTGCAGAGCGAAAGCTTTGCTCACTGAGCCGTATCCCTACCAAGCTTATCCTTTCCCACAAGACCATCCCTGGCTGTCTCTAGGTAGGGGCAGCTGACATGTGTCTCTAGGTAATACTTGCACCCTTTGCAGCCACTCCTTCACGTGGCAGTCTTCAAATAAGCTGCGTTCTTGAAGGCTGGTGTTCTCTTTGCCTGACTACAGTCTACCACTCTGCCTGGAAAATCAGATGTTCTCCACAAATATTACGTGAAAGGCTCAGTAAATGAATGATTGAACTGCCAAATTTCCAAAGAGGAGTTCAACCTTGTGTTTAGCCATAGCGGCATCAACTGATTAAATAGATGGTCTCCCCAGGTATCTCCATGCAGGAAGCAACTTCATTCGATTGTTTATGCCCTGGTTCATATCTATCATAGGCTTAGTCCAGAAATGTTTGAAGCATAGGATGGAATGAAGCCCATCAGGACAGCAGCTGAGCCATATCCCTGCCTCCAGTACAAACTCACAACTAAGTACTCAAAGAGATTAAAACACACACACACACACACCTGGCTTTTCAAAAATACATAGGAAAGAATTCAAATCAACTCTTGCAAGCCATGGTAATGTGGAATTTAAAACAGAGGTGCCTCCCTGTGAGCTGAGTCAGTGGCCTTTGTCTGCTCTATATGACTCACTCCAAGGCTTACCAACCACCTGAGCAGCCAGGATGAGGAAACCAAGGCTCATGCCCACAGGTAGGAGTTCTGCTTCTCCTCCTGTTCACATGGGCACCCACAGGAACTCCAGCCCAGGATGGGGTGCTCTCTCCTAGCTCTCTAGGAGACAACTGGGGCAGCCCATTGCTCTTTCCTCTGAGTCAGGGACAAGTGATGAATGCCAGGAGAAAATGAGATCAGAGAGCAAAAATTTGTGCTCCAGATCCAATACTGGTAACATCATTCTTGCAGTGAATTAAAATCCCACCATGTAGACAGTTACTAGCCTGGGCCAGGTTGCTTAAAATTACCCAGCCTCTTTTCCTTAGTGAAAAATGAACCCATCTTCTGGGTTGACTGTAAGGAGGCAAGAGCTTAGGTTGGTCAAAAAGTCAGAGTTTAGATATTAGACATCGATGATGTTCTATCCAAGCCTGGGCCCCTGTCCCCTGAAGAGGCTTGCTTGATGGTTTAAGACACGTCTTTTCTGGACCTCAGTGTCCCCAGCAATGTGGGCAAGACAATTATCCCTCAGTTCCCTTTAGATCCAAGGTAGAGGGTTTGAGTGTGAGACTTTCCACGGGGCATTTTGTACATGCATATGTGTACCTATGAGAAGAAGAAAGGGAGGGAGGGAAGAAGGGAGGGAGGAAAAGAAGAGAAAGTGAGATTTTAAAGTTCCCTTAATAGAACAGAGTTTCAATATCTGTATTCTGGCCCACTATGGTCTCTTTGTTTCCTATGTATTTAAAAAGCTTGTTTTTGACTTTTAGCTCTTTTACCAGCATAAATCCTCCCCAAAACACAGAAAAAGTTTTCTCCCTCATGATAGATAACATTCAAAAAGAAATGTTAAATCCTTATTCTTTTTATTTAAGTGTTTTGATGTTCCCTATAAGTTGGGAGTGGAAGAACAACACCTGCCTCCATTTATCTGATTGGCTAAGGTGTCAGGAAGGAAAGTAGACTTGCGACCACCAAGGAGGCAGTCAGCAGAACTCTGCAGGACAGCCAATGCACTGGGTCTGAGCACATTACTAAGATGAGAACACCTCTAATCCTGTGCACTCTACAGAGCTCACTACAAAACAGTTCTTAGAGGCACCCTACTCGTCTCTTGGAGATGTTCTGCAATTCTTAGTTTGAGAACATGTTTTTCCCCTCCAAACTTGGACTTGAACCCAGGCCATCAAGCATGCAAGGCAAGAACTCTACCACTGAGATGTAGTCCCATCCAGTTGGGGAACTCCTACATGTTTTTACCTCCACTGCAGGTGCACCTGAGCAGAGGAAAAGCTCCAAGGCTTGTGGCAATGCAGGCACATGTCTAGGCAGCCTCATTTGGCATTTTCCAAACTTATTTGGACACGGTTTGCCAAAGGTTCTTCTCCCCCGTGAAGGGAGAAAACTGTTCATCCCTAATACATACCACACACACATGCACAACATGGAAAAACATGTTTTACAGAAAGTCCCTGAAGTCAAGATGGGGTTGGGGGGACAAGGCAATACATGTGTTGCTGTCAAATAAACCCAGTCTCTATGATAATCCCACCAGCAACGTATCCTTAGAGATGCCAGTCCACCGGTAAGAGAAGATCCAGTAGGCTCCTGCATCATTGTGTATGTCACATGGGATAAGCTGTGACACAGACACCGAGGCATCTGTCACACGGGGATTTACTCTGAAAATGTGACTCTCCCTCTTCCCTCCTATTTGGAGAATCCTAAGCAGAGATGCTTGAAAACATACTGATCAGTTTTTTTTCTTGAAAATCTTAAAACCAAACCATTCATATAAGAAGCTATCTTGGAATGAAACAGTCATTCCATTAGTTTTCATTAATAAAGTCATCTGGGGTAGGGGTGGGGAAGGAGACACAGCTGTTTTAATGTTTGTGTGTGTGTGTGTGTGTGTGTGTGTGTGTGTGTGTGTGTGTGAAGGAGAACCAAGTATTTCATACAGCTATCTAAAATTTAATAACATAGAATCTGCCTGTGCCAAATATTACTTTATTTAACAGAATGTGATATTGCTTGATAGAGTCATAAAGTGCAGTCCTTTCAAAATACAGCTGTCATTAACATTACTAACAGCTATTTTATCCTGGAGAATGTTATTGAAACCATAATGATGGACATTTTTGAAGTAAGTTGTCCCTAGAAGATTTCCAGAGGCCCCTCCCCTGCCCCCAGAGACTTCATATCACAATCCTAATTTAGGTTTCTCACACAGTAAAAGAATGAGGAGTTTAAAATGCTTAAAAGAGAGTCAGTCATCTGAGGTCACTGATAATTAAATAGGAGCTTGAGGAATACAATAAGAAAAATGTCTAATCTTTGACTCTGAAAGAAACAGATAACACTGGGGTGGCAGGAGTGAGACCGAGTCTGCAGCAGGATTCCTTTCAGCCCAGATGTCTATTTCAAATGGCAACTAAAAGTCTATGATGAACTTTAATTATGAGAAGCAGCAGATAAGAGTCCAGTTCCTTGCTTCTCATTGTTAGGGGTGGTTTGAAGCTGTCCATCACCACCCCCTTCAAAGAGGCCCAAGATGCAGAAGCCAGACAGTGAGGGAGGGGCTTTACCTGCTCTGCACACACCCACAGAGCTGACAGACTCAAGTTAAAATGCCCGAGAGAACTGCAAAGTGCATTGAACCAGCCTCGCACTCCAGCTACCAGGTATCTCCCAGTGATGCCAATATACAGGGACCAAGAGGCCCCTCCTCTTCCTACCTGTCAGCCTTCTGAGGTTCATCTTCTCACCTCTGTTCACCTTCATACTCCCAGGGGCTGATCTGACCTGGCACCCTGTAAGCCAACAGGTGATGTGAGCCTACATACACATATGATAGAAGGTGGCAGGCTGTACAGGCCCTTCCAACAGAAACAGCACCAGCTTTGCAGTCAGAAAGGTCCGTGTATCTGCAAGACCTCAACACCCACCCTTCGTGCTGGGCTCCCTCACATAAGCTACACAACCTCTCTGGAAAACAGAGACAAGCTACCTGCCACCTCCCATTAATAGGAGGCCACCGATCCATAACAGGACACCTGATACTGTCACTTTCACAATGAAAAAGCAGAAAGCCTGCAGCCAATGTTTGTCTGCTTCCTTGGTTTCCTATAAAACAACTCCCTCCACCCTGGAAGAGAAACTCACTGCAGAGGCCAGCTGAGAAAGAAAAATGTTAAATAATTCAGAAGCACTAACATCAAGTCTGATGTCGGTATAAAAATAGTTACAAAACACCATACTCTTCGTGTTTTTATTACAACAACCTCAGCTCCCTGGCAGAAACAGGAGGGGTGAGGGTCTGGCCTCGGCTGCCTGGGCCTGGGATGGGGGCTGGGGCTTGGGAGCTTCCTAGGCTTCATTTGACCTTTCTAATGACTAATTTTTGTGCAATAGCAGGGCAGGCATTTGCTTGTCACAGCTATATTTTAAAACTGCCTTCTGATAGGCTGGCTTATTTTTAAATCCAAAATATGCTCAGCTGGGCTGCTGGAAGCACGGGAAAGCTTTCTCTACATCTGGTCTTCTGGTATGCCCTCCAAAGATTCCAGGGCCAATCTCAAAGTGCAAATTCAGAAGAGAAGACTAGGAAGACCACTCTAAACCCAGTCCCTCAAGGAGCCTAATGCTTCTCATCTATAGCATTCAGAAGGATTAGTGCTATCCTTCAGACCACAAATTCTAGGAATGGAAAAGTCAGTTCCAACTAGATAAGAACTAAATACTCAGGACCCTGCCAGATCCTCCACATGTGTTATCCCCTGAGCTTTCCACCAACCCCAACAGCAGATGCAACTCTCCACTTATGACAGAAGAGGGAACCGAGGTTTGGGGAAAGGAAGAGCCTTCCCCCACAAAGTCCATCTAGTAAGTGGGGCGGCGTGGGCTGAGACAGTCTGACTCCCAGCTCACATTCTCCTCCTGCCCACCCCCTGACTGTCCACAAAAGCCGAGTGTGTGGGGTCTCCATGAAATATTCACCCACATTCTTCGCTTCTGTCTCATCCAGGTCCAACCTGAAAGTTTACTCGGGGCGTTCACTCTTGCACAGGAGCGAGCTGCACAGAAAGAAATGTCCTATCTACAACTTAACAAGATGGAGAAATAGCAACTATTCTCGTCCTTCACTGAGACACAGGGCAAATCCATGTACATCGGGAGCAGAGGGGCCCCGGGACATTACCATTCCAGAATCAAATGTACTTCTTTTAGAAGCTAAGAGACTACTGGGCCTACTTCACAGGAAAGAAGAAAGGGTGATGAGCAAGTGAGAGCAGGCTTGTGGGGGTAGACTGAGAAGAGAGAGTACCTCTGACCACAGCAGTTCATTTCCTTATGGAAAATATGCTCTCATCCTTCCAGTCTGACCATAAGCAGTTCTTTCTTTTGGAAGCTTCTCCTGCCTCTTTCAGGCACCGTGGGAATGAGAGCTCTTTCTTAAATGCATCTGCCCTGAGCCAGTCTCTATGCTAGAAGCCTGACTCACTTTCTCTCATTTAGTCCGTAAGCTGGTCTTGTTACCACATAGTGAAGAGGGAAACACTAAATCCAAGAGTTTTGGTAACTGGCCAAAAGTCACACAAGTTATCACAATGGTTCTTGACCTGAGACAATCTTGTATTCTCCTAGACGACATTTAACAATGTCTCGGGAAAATGTTGCCTGTCACAAGTAGCAGAGAAAGCACCAGCATCTAGTGATCGGGAGACCGACTATTCTACAGTACATAAGACAGGCTAGTGCAACCAAGAATTTCCCAGTCAATGGTGCCAAAGTTAAGAAAACCTCAGGCAGAGATGGCTGAGCCAAAACTTAAGCAGAGGTCAGCCTGACTCCAACTTGGGTGTTTTGAAATACTTCCTTGGATCTTAAGAACCCTGAATTCTGAGCAGATACATCTACTCTTTTTGCCTCACACTACATGTAGTCCAAGTCTGAGCTCACTCAGCAAAGCTCTTATTGCCTAACTAGTCATATTCTATGATGGTGCCCAGGATACTGCTGAGGAACCCCACCAAAATAAATCAGTCGTTCTCTCATCCTGGACCTTAGGGGAAAAACAAACAAACAAACATAACACGGAGTGTAGTTTTCTAACCCTGCAGGAAGTTTCCGCTCAGGAGTCTGGGCCCCCTTGCTCTCCTCCAGAGATGGGAGACTCAATCCTGCCACAGTAGTCCAGTACTTACTGAATAAGCCCCCAGCCGCTGAACTGATGATAGTTCTCCATCCTGCCTAGCCTTCCTCTGCAACGGAAGCCCCAGGGGAATAACTGATGATAAATCCATAAGAAGCTGGTCCTGAAGTCCTGGTTACATGCTACTGAGCTGCTGAGGTCTGGACTAGTGAAGTCAAAGCCAGGCAGGCCTATACTCAAACTTGGCTCCATTGTTTAGAAGACAATGGAGCATAATAATTGTTGCTGGCAGAGTTGCTACACTGGGCATGCAGTGCTGTGGCTCAGCACAGGCAAGGCTATTTCCATTGGCACAGTCGGCTGCAGGGACCTGGCTTTCACTCCCTGCCTCTGGTGTGAACTTTGTGACACCTGCTAGCCTGCCTCTGGAGTCCATTCCTGAACAAGTGAACTTAATTTTGTAATGATTAGGGGGTTGGAAAACTGAGATGGGTGACAACAACTAATCAAGGAGTGACAACCATGAGAGTTAACATGGCAATGCTTTAAACTTGAAAAGTTCCAAGAATGTTCTGGAAATTATAGCAAGTCTGAACGTGCGTGTACACACACACACACACACACACACACACACACACACACACACACACGTGTACACACATGTGCACTTGCACAGACACACCCATGTACGCATGCACATACACATGTATACACACACACACACACACACACACACACACACATGCTCACACACACTCCTATTTTGATTCTATGAGGCTGCCACCCAAACTCAAATCTCTTGTGAACTTTCCCATACTACATATATACTTGGAATCTTAAGAGAGAATGTTAAAGGAGCCTTCCAAGAACTGAAATTAATTTTGAGAACAAGTTTTGAGTCAGCAAGGAAGGTAGGTTTCTACTCAAGGAAATCTACTGAAAATTCAGTGACCTCTGGAAATGGGACATATCTTGCTTCTGCCATTGGGCAAGTTCCCCACCCTCTCCATTTCCTATGAGCTGAGTAGAAACTTCCAGAGGAGGAACATTTGCTTTAGGGCCAAGTGGATTTGTTTATGGCTCCAGTTCTCTGACTCATTGTCGGTCAGGACTTTGAGCAAGATGCCCGACCTCTCTGAACCACCTTTGGAAAGAAGAAATAAGAAGACTTCACAGCGAGTGTGTGTGGGTGGGGGGGGGCACAGTTGCTTCTTTAGGCATCCTACTTGCACCCACAGGACCTACTAATAAGTTAATGGCCAGTGAGGTGGCTCAGTAGGAAAAGGCACTGGCTGCTAAGTCTCATACCTGAGTTTTATCGTTGGTATAAAGTTATATCACATGGTATAAAGAGAGAACTGACTCACAGAGACTGACCTCGACCTTCATATGGAGGGGCACATGCACCTTCCCAACCATATACATGCATACCTGATAAATAAATCAAAACGTAATTGTAAAAAAGACTGCCCTGGGTTTGTTGTGAGGATTAAATGAGACAGTGCAGACTAGACGCCCTGAACAATTCAAGAAAACATTAAATAGGGTGACCCTGCCAGACTCTCTTGTCAAAGCACTGGGGTTACCTCTGTGAACTAAAGGCAAAGATCTCTACCTCCATGGTGATCAATAGCATTCACAAGAGAATGAGATGAACAAACCGACAGTGGCCAGATCAGATATGAAAACAACTGTCCAAATTGCCCAACAACCCTGGCCCTCCAGCTTTCCTAACTTTTGCTCCCCTACTTGAAATTAGAGACAGGAAAATCTGCATTCTAACCCAGTCTTGAAGGGTGCTGGCTTCTAATTAGCCCACTTCCCTTTGCAGCCGCCTCCAATCAGACAAGCCCAAAACCTTCTCTGCTCTCACTGTGAGGTTGACTACTCACTCCCAGGCCTGCCTTTGAGGCACTGACAAAGGCAAAGGATGGTGGCTGACTCCGTTGTATAACAAGCTCTGAATAAATAGTCTCTGCCTGTGCCTATTTGGGTAGTCTTTATTCACTTTCAGCCAATAAGTATAATAAATAACTAAATTACATAGCATGCTCTGTCCTTGACCCACCCTCTCCTTTCAGATTATTCTCAACATAGCAGCTAGAGTGATCTTGTTAAGAATAGTAGACCATAACATTTAACATGGTGGAAAGAAGAAAATATTTAGTAGGGTTAGGGACCCATGGAACAGTAGAACAGGCATGAAGGCAAGGTTCTTCCTGCAACAGGGTTGTCAGAGTGAGGCTTGGGAAGAAGGTGATACTGGAGCAGAGACCAGGAGGTGGGTGGGCAACTACCTGTGAGAACATCAAGGAGAAAAGCATCCCAGGCAAAGGAACATCCTCGAAGCAGGAGAAGGCCTGATGTCCTACAAAGCAAGGAAGAAAATGACCAGGGCAGGTGGCAGGTGGGAAAGCCTGGGGAAGGTGCTCTTGTGGTCTTTGTAAGTACACTGGTCATTTCCCTGAGGCAAGTAAGAATCCATTACTGAGGTCTGAGCAGAGGACAGACAAGATCAGGGTTATATTTTAATGTAGGATTTAAATATAGATTTCATAAGAGGATCATTCTAGCTGCTATGATGACAAGAAACTGGAGGGGAGTAAGGACAGACAGGGATCCCAGACAAGCTGTCACTACCCAGATGACAAAAGATGAGCAGAGACCAAGATGGTAGCATGATGAAAATATGTCCATTTGTGGGTCTATTCTGAAAGTGAACCACCTTAAGATGTCCAGAGAGTTCTGCATTCAGACATAGGAAAACAACAACAAAAAAACAAACACTAAAGGCAACTCCAATGTTTGGGACCTTGAAACGAAACATAGGATGTAGTTCCCATTGACCAAGATAGGCCAAAGACTACAGACAGAACAGTATTTGATGAAAGTTTGAGACACACAAAGTTCAAGATAGCTATAAGATTATTCAAAAGAAATATCACAGAGGTGGTTGGACACATGGGGATAGAGTTTGAGAGAGGATTTTACAAGCACCTTTCTCCTTTTTACATGCTCTCTCACATAGAAATTCAGGAAAGAATATGTGTGTTTGCCTGGATCACCCACTGGTCACCTCATCTAGCGTGACACAGTTTTAAACACACATCCAGAAGTAGAATGCATTAACGTGGTCAGCTCTAAGATTTCCAGAGACTTCCTGGTATCCGTAGCAAGTCACTATAGATCCCAACTAACACAGGAATGATGAAAACACCTTTGATCAAACTCCCCCCTAGTGGAATCCAAGTTTGGTTTTTGTTTCTATGGTCCCATGAGCAGCATGTATCATCAAATGCTCTGAAGTGCTATATTATCTTTACCCTGGAAATTTCAAGGAAAGAAATTTCGATGAGAAATATGCAGAAAAGCCCAAGGCTATATGAACTTCAGCATTATTTACAGAGGTAGAAAACTGGAAACAATAGTAGGAAATTAGATAAATAATGGCACATCCTTATGATGAAAAATTATATATCTAAAAACATGTTGGAGAAAAAAACATAACAGCATGGGAAATTATCTTAACATTAAAGTCAGAAAATAATGTATATAATTTGCTCTATGTGGCAGGGAAGAGCAGGAGTAGAGGAAGATTAGAATAATAGGTAAGGGGCCATAGACTCACAACCATCCGTAACTCTAGTTCCGGGGAATCTGAAGCCCTCTTCTGACCCCCACGCATATGGTACTAGAGAGATCAATGCAACCAAAATATACAAGTACACAAAATAAAAACAAGTTAATCTAAAACATGGTTTTCCAAAGAATTGCACATAAAAGCAATATCTGAAAGAAGACCAAAATGTTGGTGGGAAGTGCGTTTGCATAGCTACAGGGATGGGTGTTGTTTTCACTTACTATCTGGATTAACTTAGGCTTTCTTAATGTTCTGGTGCTAATGTGCCTTGTTGCTATCATAAGGAAAACATATTCATAATAATATGATTTAAAAAAAATTTGGCAGTGGAAAAAAAATTGAACCCATTGCCTCATGCATGCTAGGCATGCTCTTACATCACTCAACTGTATTTCCTGCCCCCAAACATGAAAAAAACTGTAAAATCTTTAAAGTAATGCTTTAATAATAAAATGTTACCTCCTCCACACTATGTCACAAAGGTTAATATATTTAAGGATACTAAGGAAGCCTGGAGAGTGCAGTGCTCTAGCTGAAAGTTCAGCTGGTCCCTGGTATGGGGATGACGGCCACCGTCCATTATGTTTTTTTGTTACGCTGCAGCTGCCACTACAGAGACCATGGCAATCCTGTCAGTCAGAGGCATATATCTAATAGACATCGTTTTCTCTGTGACAGTCCACATCTGGTACTGACGGACTTGCAGAGATGAAGAAGAGAAAGTAGAAACCGAGAAAAGACCTAGGTGTCAGAGCCCTGCTCAGCAAGGAAGGGGACATCCATCATCAGCATGTCAGAAACACAGGCTCCCGGGTCAACACTCCGATCCACTGAAAAAGAATCTGTGTTTCTACATGTGGCAAGGGGTCATGTGTGATGTAGGCGAATATGTGCAGGTACATGAGTACATGCTTCTCTACATATGACTTCAGAGGCCAGAAGTTGTCATTGGATGTCACTGTCTATCTCCCAACACCTTAGTTTTGAGACAGAGTCTATCACTGAACCTGAGACTCACTATTTTGGCTAGCCGGGCTGGTCAGGGAGCTCCTGGGATCCTCCTGTCTCTGCCTCTCCAAGTTCTAGTGTTATAGTAGTAAGCCAGCATGCCCAGCTTTCATGTGGGTGCTAGAGATCCAAACTCCGGTTGTCCTGTTTGTCTGACAAGCACTTTACCCACGGAGTCAACTCCACAGCCCTGAGAACCTGCATCTTAGCAAGTCTTGAGGTAGCCCCTACGTGCATTAAGGGATTTCTTGTTTGTTCTTTTGTTTTGTCTGTTTCTTGGGACAGACCTTCTTATATTGTCCAGGCTGACCTTGAATGCGTGACCCTTCTGCCTCAGAACCCCCAGTTGCTAGGACTACAGAAATACACTATTCCATCACTTTAAAAGGCCTCTCTATCGCACAACTCAGCTTCCCAGTTTAAGGTATATTTAAGATGATCTCAAGAAAAAATGCATCCAAAAGAGTGAATGATTGCTTCATTTTTATTATTACTAGAAACAGTATTTGTATTTATTTGTGTATGTGCACGCACATGACTTGGAGGGAGACATATATGCTTGACATATATGCCTCCATATATGTGTGGAGGTCAGGGGACAACTTTGTACACTGTGTTAGCTCCTTCTACCTTTACATATACTCGAAGGATAATACTCAGGTAATCATGTTTTAAAGAAAGCACCTTTACTGGCTAACTCATCTTGCCTGCCAAGGACTTGTAAATTTTATAAGAAAATCTCCAAATCCCCTAAACAAGAGAACCTTCAGACCCTTCTCAATGTCAAGTCTCCAGCACAACTTTGGAAGGTTTTTAACCATGAGCTGTGCATCTGGCATGCTGCAAGAGCTGAGACATCCTCTCCTCTAACTGGGGAATCCAGAAGAGTTCTCTCAGGCTTGGGGGAATTGTGCAGGAGTGGTTAATCGGCACAGCCCAGGAGAGGGGGGAAAAAAGAGCAGAAGTAGCCCAAAGGCTTATCCTGACAGCTTCAGGCAAGGCAAGGCCCTTTTCAGTAGGCAGAATGCACTGTTGGAGGGAACAGAACAGGCGGAGGGAGAAAGCTGACTCCCCCACTGACCTGCCCCAGTTTGCCAGAGGCAGGGTGGAGGGTGGAGCAAGAAGCCTTGATTACCATATTCTAGTCCCCTGGCTTCAGTGAATTAGGTCACTCACCTCATACATAAATTACTCAATATGGGATCCTTTCTGCTTCTTTGAAAATGGGACGAAACTAACGTTTAATAAAGCTCCACTCCTCCACATCATTTCTCAGCACTGGTGGTACTTTGTGCCCATGGCCACAGCTTTGCTGGTTCCTCCATCACACACACACACACACACACACACACACACACACACACACAGAACACAACACAAAGGTGGAGTACTCACAGGGAAAGGGGCTGATCTTTGGTAAGAATATCTCAGGTGAGTCTACTGCAGGGAGTTATTAGAGATCTCTGTGAGGTCCTGTAATGAAACTAGAAACTAAAGCTTGCACTGAATAGTCACTCAGAAAAGCAGGGATTTTTATAGATGTGGGGAGCAAAGAGACAGTTGGTCCTGAAGCAGGATCTCTCCTTACTCCCAGAGATGCTCAACTTTCTGCTTCTACAGGACCTTCATTATCAAAGGGCAAAGATGCCAAAGTCCTCCTGAAGCCAGGGGTATACAGCCTTTCATCCAGCATCTTCAAACCCTCTTAGGTCTCTGAGTCTCCAATCCTCCCCAGCCCCAACTGTGTTGGCCAATGAAGTGCCCTGACAAGATTCAGATGCAGCTCAGAGGACCCAGAGCTGAGCAGATGGGGGAATAAGAAGAAATGTGCCAATGCTGGAATCTACCATTGGCACAAAGGACACTGACCAGAAGATACTACACAAGTACCGCACAATACACAAACCCTTTGGAGACAGAGACTTAGATTTTACATGTTATTACTGAAAAGAGGGTGGATGCTCAGATGGTTTCTGAGCACCATGTTTGAATGCATACAGCGACCAGGTGACAAGACAGAAGTCACCAATTTCCTAATCTTGCAAGGCCCTCAAAGGCACTTCATGAAACCACAGCAGAGGGGAAAGCCATCAGCAATGAAAAGAAAAAGGAAACCAGTACCTTAGCTGTACCTCAATAAATTCCTTTTCTTTCCTTTCTGTTTCTGTTTGGTGCTAAGGATTGAACCCAGGGCCCTGCAACACCAAAGAAATCCTCCTCCACTACCAAGCTAAAAGTCAATAAATCACTTTTAAAGTTCTGAGAATTATCATGTTGACTCAGCAGTAACAAGGACTCCTAAGTCTGTCATAAATGATCTTTCCCAATAACCATGCTAACAACCCCGCCAACTTCTCAATATTATTCCCATTTGATGAACAGGGAAACTAAGGCATGCAGACACTAAGTAGCTTGTCAAGGTCCCACAGAGAAAAGGCATTAAAGTTGGAAGTGGTAGGTGTTGCCAAACTCGGTGTGGCTTTTTAGATGCCAGAGGAGAAAGGATGGGAGGAGACTGTTCAAGGTTGCACTGATATAAGAGCACTGATCTAAGGTCCTAGACACTTCCAGGGAAGTGACTCCTCACTGAGCCTCTCAGCTACTGTCACTTAGCAGCTGGGGACTGCTTTTTAGTTAGGGGCCCCTTAAGTTTTAATCAGTCAACCCTGCAAACAAGGCATTGCAGCTTTACTTATTTCTTGAGAGAGAGGAACAGCAAGGCTGGGAACTGGGGAGGAGCTTACACAGCATTTCAGTACCATGAACTGCAGGGAAGCTCATAAACACAATGGACCAGGTGGAAGACAGCTTCCTACTCTGCACCAGAGACAGATGGGGACCACAGTTAGCCACATCTGTACCAGGCTAGGCTCTGCCAATCACAAGCTTGTCGGGTAAGGACCGAAGAACCACAACATAACTTCTACATTCCTTTGGAGAGTGAGGATCCTACAAATCTCCAGGGAACATCAAGAGCATACACTCTAGACAGTACATACACCAAGCCCTGATGTATTGCTCATCTTTACTTGCTTGGGCTGGATCTTTACTAAAGTGAGCACTGAATCCTCACTGCCATGAGATGTGAGGTTGATTTACTGTGCTCTCTGTTATTTACAGATGAGGACAGCGAGGCACAAAAGATATATGCAAGATTTCCATGCCAGGAAGGTGATGGCTTAGGGTCTGAACACAAGTTCTTCCTCTGAACACAGTCTCTGAAGTTGAGAGACTTCTCATTATCCTATCCTGTTCATCCAAGTCACCTCATTCTCTTTGCTTTTTCTCTTTATCTACCTTCTATCTCTTTTTGTTTCTTTCCTTCCTTTCTTTCTCTTTCTCCTTTTTCTGTAGGTCCATATATTCATGTGCATGCATGCATATAAGCGTGGACGCCAGTGGGCAGTATTGGATGTGTTCCTCAACCACTCTCTACTTTATTCTTTTGAGACAGTCTCTCTCTGGACTGGGATCTTGCCAGTTTGGCTAGACTGACTGGCCAGGGATCCTCCTATTTTTACTACCCCAGCACTCGAATAACAGGCAAATGCCACACTCACCTTTGTACATGGCTGCTGGGGTCCCAGGCTGTAATCCCAGCATTATAGAGGTGGAGACAGGACAATCCCTGGGACTTGCTCCCCAGACAGTCTAACTTAATTGAGTTCAAAGTTCAGTGAAAGGTCTTATCTCAAAAATAAGGTAGAGAGTCATTGAGGAAGATACTCTCTGTCAATCTCTGGTCTCCACACGTGCACACATGCATATAGACAAAATAAGAAAAAATATAAACAAGTATAAATAGGGATTCAGTAATATGATATTTAGTGGGGTTTTGTTTGTTTTTTGAGACAGATTTCACAGTGCAGCACAGGGTGGCCTCAAACTTATTATCCTCCTGCCTCAGCCTATCAATTCCTGGCATTATTGTCATGGATCATCACAGTACTCCATACTGAATGTTGCTTTTGAAAACACAGTTTGTGACACAGAAAAATGTCATAATAAAATTTATGTTTAAGCTCTTCAGTCACATACTTGCTAGAATTATGTGGAATATACTTAATGCTTTTATTTTTGCTTTAATATTTTTTCTACTATTAAAACATGTTTGAAAAAATGCTAACCTCATTGGGCATGGTGGTGCACACCTGTAATCTTGAGGCAGGAAAGCTGCAAGATTAACACTAGTCTGAACCACAGAGCAAGTCCTAGGCCAGCCTAAGCCATACAGCAACCCTGATTCGAAATAAATAAATAAATAGAAATAAAGAGAGGAAAGGAAGGATAGAAAAGCAAAGAAAAAGGCATAAAAACAACATTTCATCTTTGTATACTCTAACATCGTCTGGCTACATGATATTCTGTCCAGCCCATTCCTTACTTTTTTCCCAATAATAAATAACAATGGAATGAACATTTTTATTCTTAAAACTTCTCTGCCTGTCTCTTAATATTTTCCTTGGCTAGATTCTTAGAATTGGAATACTGGACTAAAGGGAGTAAGTGTTTCTAAGACTACTGACAGTTACTGCTAAATTGCCTTCCTAAAAGGGTGTATTAATTTGCATTTCCACCAGCAGGGAAGGGGAGTACCTGTCTACCGTCATCCTCTCTAGGATCCAGCATTGTCTTAAAAATAATCTTGGCTAATAAGAAAAGTGATAAATAATAGCATGAGTCTTCAAATACAGAATGCTAGTATTACAATGTAAGTGTGGGATAGCCAGGATTTGAGTTCATCACTTGGTGTCTCGAGTGGACTCTCTAACTAATACCCCATAGCGCTGGGCCACAGGCAGTGTTCCTCACGTGACAGCCAGTTTGGAGAAGTTTTACATTTGAGCTCTGTGACAGTAAGGACTATGGTGTTACTCCTTGATTATCCCCATCATCTAACCAAGTGCTGCCTCTGAGAACTTCCACAACGATGGAAGCAATCCATAGCTTCGGTATGTACTCTCTATCCACATGTGGCTTTTGAACCCTTGAAAAATAGCTTCTGCTTCTGAGGAAATGAGTGCATTAGTTACACTGAATTTTAGTTAAATTTAACTTCAGTTGTGACTAGTGACTACTGAGTTATATTGTGTGGCTCTATGCTATTTACTCCACTGCAATATGTGCTATTCAATGAAGAACTCAGACTCCTAACTCCACCTGCCACTATCATATTTCCATCAGGCCAAGATCTGGCCTTTTACCCCCTCAGCTCTGTGTGTCCATTTATTCCCTCAAATGGAGGGCTAATGCTACTTATCAGTCATGTGGGGTGATATAGGGATCAGCTAATTAATGTTTGCAAAGAGCTGCATTACTAACTGGTTCTCCGAATAATTGCACCTTAATAAAACGTTTAAACAACCAGTTCTCATCCAGAGGCCAAAGAAGGGCTGGGTTTATTTAGTAAAATGCTGGTTTCTCTGACTCATCCTGAACTGGGTCCCTTCACTGTGGACCTTATCAAAACAAACCCCTTTCTTTGGGACAGTGCTATCAATAAGCACATACTGAAATGGGCCTTCACTGTGGAGTTGACATCACAAGTTTGATGAGTAAATTAATAATACAAACAAGATTGGGGAAGGTGGATATTTAACCAACTTGAACAAATTGCTTTTAAGCTTTTAAGCACTTTAATTGCTTACATGATAATGATACAAATTTGCAAATGTCTTGATCTACTCCCAAACTTGGCCCAGAGGTGTGTGTGTGTGTGGGGGGGCAAACTCTTCTGAAGACAAGCGCTTTGTTAAGTGCTGAATTCTGATTTCGTGCTACTTTAGAAAACTTTCAGGTTGCCATTCTATGGGACAGAGGGATTGAGAGCTAGGGAGATCCACTGTCAAATGTCAGTACCAGGCACGGGAACTTGGGCAAACAGTTCCTCCCTCCAAGCTTCCTCATCTGGGCCAGACTCCAATGGCACTAGAAAGGTTGTTGTCCTTTCCTTTCATTCCTTCACCATGTAGGAGGCCTCACTATATCCACAAGTGTCTGTGGAAGTGAGGGTGCCAGAGTTAGGCCCAAAAGGAGAGACTGGTACACTTTGTATAATGTAAGCTCCCAAATCTAGGACAGTTAGAAGCTCTTGGTGTTTGGGGGCTCACTACTGTCATGTTCTAAAAGAACATCAGAGAGGACGGTGCTTGAAGTGCATACACTCCAGCAACAAACTGGTTAGAAATGTAGGGTCTTGAGTCCTCCAGCCCACTGAATCGGAATGTGCCTTTTAACTGCACTCTCATTTATATGTGAAACCATATTCAACTCTGAGAAATACTGGTTTCCAATGCCTCAAATCTCCTCTCCTCTCCCAAGACAATTTCAGAAAGAAGAAAACCTACCACAGGAATTAGGTCTATGCAAAGCTATAACCTTTTTATTTGTCTTTCAAAGGGTTTGAACACCAAACTTTCTAAAACCAACAGTTACTTCACAGCAAGAAACAACCTTTTAAAGGAAAAACAGACCTTTTTGGAGGAAAAAAACAAACAAACTTTTGTTTGTTGGTTGGTTGGTTGGTTTTTTTTTGAGGCAGGGTTTCCATGTGTAATAGCCCTGGCTGTCTTGGACTTGCTTTGTAGATCAGGCTGGCCTTGAACTCATAGAGATCTGCCTGCCTCTGCAGGGATTAAAGGCATGTGCCACCACACCCAGCTTTGTTTGTTGTTTTGAGAGAAGGTCTCTCTATAGAGCCAGGCTAACCTTGAACTCACTAGGTCCCCAGACCAGCCCTGAACTCTCGGACTCCAATTGCTGGGACTGCAGGTATATACCTCCTGACCTAGCTAAAACTCATTCTTTTGAAGCCTGACTTCCAGAGGATGCTCCTGGTTAACTCATTGCATATGATGCCCTCTGATGCCCTGGCTTCCACACCACAGAGTCAGCACAGGACAAATGGGGGAAATAACTGGGCAGTGGCCACTGCTCCATAGTCTGCTTCGCTGGTGGCCTGTTACCACTTGTTTTCCAAAGAAAAGCTGGGATTTGATGTTCAGACAAGACAAATTACAGACCCATTCTCTCACTTTCCCTGGGTGAAACCAGAGTGTCATAGGTATCAAAGGCAGTATCTAAACCTTGTCTAAAGTCAGAGGTAGTGACCAGCAGGGCCACTCCACATACAGTGACAAGCCATCATCCAACAACCCTAAGGTGACCTTTTTAACCAGATCTAAAGGAACTCCTGATGTATCATGCTGAGGATAGGGACACCTTGGAAACAGGAGGCTTCTCTATCAGGTCCACAGAATTCTTTGCCACATGACAAGTCACCTTACTACAGGGAATAAATCTTTTCCGGGTCACTGAAAGGCAACATGGAAAAGACCAAGGTTCACAAATGCACCTTCTAATAGAAGTGTATCGTGTACTGAGGGGACAAGATACCCAACTATTTTTGTTTTTGAAACAGCAGGCCAGTACAGGGAGTGGTTTATTTGCTGTTACCCTGGGACAGTGAAGAGAAGAAGGGGTTGGTTTTCAGTACAAAGCCATTTAGCCTGTGGGACCACCATGCTTCTTTGACAACAGACTCTCTCCACTGTCTCCTCCTAAGACCTCCTATGTCAATGGAAGGCCTTTGTGCTATGGAGAGGGAAGAATGTCGAAAGTGTGAGTCTAGTCTCTCCGCAAGTGCTGGAAGACATGCTTGCTCCCTTACTGAGGGAACTATTCCTCATTTATCATGGAGGCAACCCCACCTACAAGGCTGAGGAACATATTTACATATTTCAACTCCACTGCTGGCTGAAGCACCAGAGAAAGTGATGATTCTGAGACAGTTAGGGAAGAAAAATGTTCTTGGAAAAAAAAAAAAAAAGGGATTTTCCTATCAGTTTGGCAAAACATCTCAAAGTTATGCAAATCCCCTGTGTGAGGTTTGTTTGTCACCCCTACCTTCCCCCACCACCTCAGTTTCCAAGCTTAGAGAGGACTGGAAAACAAACAGCCAGATTCTAGTAAAAGAAAAGAAAACAAAACAAAACACATAGACAACACAGTTTACTCTTCTGCTTCTCATGTAGGACAGAGCCTTAGTACAGCACGTCCCTTTGACTCTACAGCCCTACTTTCTAAGAATCTGTCTTAAGGAAATGCTAAAATTTTGTGGAATTTGCAAAGCTGACTATTGTACTTATGTTACAATAAAACCCTAAAGGTAAACAAGAAATCAAAAATGTGGACTGGCTAAATAAAAGCAGCATGCTATATTAAAACATCTGGACTCTCTACTGTCATTGAAACTGCTGATGTATGTGTGTGGTGGGGGGGATGGTGTTACAACAAGATGCTTTATCACTAAATAAAAGCTAGCATTCAAAATATTATAAATATGATCTTACCTTTTCTGTACTCATAAATGTTGAGTTTCAGACCTGGAACAAGTAGCTGAGGTGTGTATTTACAAACCAAAGTGGACCTGCCTGGCTTCCAGGTCTTCCTAGCATCCTGCAGTCCCTACCTGCTACAGGGCATGGCTGGCAGTCTCCTGCCCTCTACCTGAACTTTTCAGCCAAGAAGCTGGACTTCCCCTCCCCCAGAAGCTCTTTCCTATATAATCTGGACATTTTGGTCACTCTCCTCTCTGTCCTTCTCTCTCTCCCTTTCTCTCTTCATCTCTCTCTCTCCCTGCATGCATACTCACTCTCTTTCTGTCTTTCTCTTCCCCCTTCCCTATATTCTCCCTCTCCGTGGTGGAGACTTCCTTGACCTCTTTCCTTGGGACCAGTGAACCTTCAGGAGAGCTGTTTCCCAATAAACCTGAATATACTCTAATCTGGCCTGAATTGACTTATTTCACAGGCAGAGAATAACTTATCCACAAAGTGTCAAGATGCAACCATAAACAGCAATTAAACTTATTTTAATTTTGTTTTTGTCTCTATTGTCTAAATTGCTTCAACATTTTACCTACGCAATTTGAGCAGAAGCAATAGAGAAAAAGGATGACAAAGAAATAGAGACCTAACCCATACAGTACACACCATATATGCATGTGTACAAACATATGGACATACAGATATATATTCACAAGTTTCATTAAACACTGCTATGGAAAGCTGTGAGGTTTGGGGATCCATGTTGCTTAGCTGCTGGGATCTTGGGCATGTTGCTTCTCAAGTGGCTCCTGCAACTGTCTACCATAGCAAAGCAAAGATGGAGAAATTCAGCTCTCAGTCACAATAAACTTGTGTGATAGACTGTGTAAGAAGGCAGGTAAAAATTGGCCCTTTGGGTCTAAAATGGACTTTGATTTACCCTGCTAGGCTTTTAGAATCAAATCTGCAAGGGGGTGATTTAAATCCCATTGTTCCTTTGTCTCACCTTTTAGATGGATGGATGTGGGAGAATGTCCTGGGACTGGAAACACGTGAAAGCTGGGCCTGGGAAGAGCAGCTCTGGGTCAGAATGGGACCCCAGGCAAACAGCTAAGGACTTTAGGGAGCATTTGCATGACCATGCTTGCCCCATCTCATTTTCCTTCAACCTCCATTCCAGTTAAAGAGTGTAAACTGGCATCTTACATTGAGTCCCTCATTTGTGTCATTCAACAATCTTTTCCTTAAATTCCCGATCACCTCTTTTCCCAGAGCTGTAACATTTGATCTGAAAATATCAGGTTATATAATATGCCAATCTGCACAAGGATGCAATTCTGTCAGAAAAAGGGACCCAATGAAGTACAAATTCTAACAAAACTGGAAATGACTTTTCTAAGAAAAGAGAAGATATTTTTGTTTCAAGCACTTGAAACTGGTTTTAAATAGACTTTTGATGCAATGTTGCTTGTTCTTTGGGCGCTGTTGATTTATTTTCCTGACTAACCTCGCCCAGCAAATGTACAACATTGGAGAAAGTTGAAAGAAGCAGGACAGAATGATCATCTGTGACGTTTGTCAGAGGTTTAATGAGTGCCAATGCTTACTTACAGTATGGTAAAGTAGACAGCAAGATCACATTTTGCAGGGCAGGGAAGTGATTCTCCCAAAATAACCTGCCCAAGGCAACACAGCCAGAGTCCCAAAACAGCAAGTCAAATCCCCATCAACATGCTCCCACAAAATAACAAAAGGCTGAAGGGATTATACTAAAAAGAATTAAATTCTATTGAAAGAGAGTCCTCTAACCCAATATCCACCCTTCTGTTGGAACATCTGTTCACTACTTAGCATTCCAGATCATTCCATTTGCTGTACTCTCGGGGTTCCTCCTTAATTTGAACACTGGTTGTGACCCCCCCACCCCATCCTGGTGCAAGGACTGACTCTTTTCTTCACGGGGTGGTTTCATGGCTTAATGCCCAAAGCCTACTTCTACCCAGAGATGACTTGATTAAAAGCAGGACTGACAACCCAAGAATGAGAGAAATCTCTACAGAATGGAGGAGCCTCTCCATCCCTGACACCTTCTCCACCCCAGAACATGGTAATTTCACAAACTACCCTGCCTCCTGTTCCCACTAACGTCAATATCCATACAGGGAGGAAAAGTTGCTAAACCACAGGATCAGCTACAAAGATACCCATCACTCTAAACAACCACAAGAGCCTACTGTTGACAAGTCATTGTTAGGAGCAGACATGCAGCACAGACTGACCCACTAGGAGAAAGGGTTTCCTTGTCACCCTGATCAGAAACCTCTGCACCCTTCTCCAACACACACACACACACACACACACACACACACACACACACACACACACAC
>CAJQZJ010001826.1:25976261-25990116 GCA_907164525.1 Lophiomys imhausi | reverse complement strand
ACACACACACACACACACACACACACACACACACACACACACACACATGCAGGTTACATGAATGGGAGGCGGGAGCCAATCCTATGAGGCCAGGCGAGCCACTCTTGGAACAAGACTGCACCATGGCGCCGGGGGGCGCCACACAGGTGATGTTCCCCTTTTCCTGTGGCCACTCGTCCTCTTATCTGCTCACCCATCTTTGCTGTGTGCCAAGTCTTCCCTTATCTTCGTCCTCCCTTTCTATGGGCTGCTTACTCCATCTCCTCGTCTCATTTTCTTTCTGGAATTCTCCAAGCTCTTCAGTATTTTCTTGGATTCCTCATTAATCTTCCTTTCCGGCTTCCTCACAGCCTTTTGAAAACTTTCTCCAGCCCTCTCTCTACTTTTCTCTACTTCCTCCTCACTTGTCTTCTGTTTTCATTCCTCCTCCTCTGAGTTGTGTGTTAGTATGTTTTGGTAGCCTGGGTTCATTTCTCCTCTCTCACCTTTCTGGGAATCCTTGGCCTCTCTCCTTGCCTAGTCCCCTGAAATGCTTTTCCACACCTCCAACACTTCTTGGGTTGGTTTTGCAGGTTGCCTCTGCAGCTCGGCCAGAAGTAATTAACAGTTCCTTCCTTGGGCATGTAAGGTGCCGTAAAGAAAGGCCTTCCTTCCTCGGACAACTTCCCCAAAACCATGGTAACAGCTACTGAGTAGTGATAGCAATTACTGGGCAGAGGGATGTGGGGGAAGACCGACAGTGAATGTAGCTCAAGAAATTTCAGTCCCTGGTGAGTCTGGATCGTAATTGCCAGCACATGACCAAGGGGAGGACATTTCTCTATGATAGAGAGACAGTTTGAACTCACAGGGCTTTTTGGAGAGACTGAAGGGATTTCCACTCGAAGCCTGCTTCATGCTGGCTGTAAAACTTGACTTCCCCTTGCCTAGCCTCAGTTTTCTCTCCTGTAAATCTGGTTATGATCACCTCATTAGAGAGAACAATGAACAGAAAGCGGTAGGGCCCCTGGAAAGTACTCAGCATTGGTTTCTTTCCCTCTTCCATCTTCTGTTACCTTTCTATAAAGTGCTTCTGGGAGGATAAGTGATCGCTGCTGATTTCATAGCAATGTGAAAGGAAAGTTCAACCATTTAAACAACAACAACAAACAACAAAAATGCTACCATGTGTTCTAGAGACCCTGTGCTGATTACAAAGGCATCTGGTTTATATATAAATTTGGTGTAATCAGTTTCCATTAGTATACTCACTTCAGCATGCAAAAAGGCGAAAATGGGGATGGTGTGGGCAAATTGCCTTATAATCAGTCCAATGTATTTTTAAAATCCTCGTGATGAGTGAACAGTGACCAGTGAGTGACATGGCCTTTGAGACTAAAATCTCAAGCCTTTGGATGGCATTTATCTATCCTCACTATAGATACCAAATGCTGACTATCATCATGAGTAGCAGTCACATTCTGTCCTTCAACAAGGACCTGATGACCACTTATTCTTTGGTAGGTGGGTAATGGGCTCTGACTGCTTAGGTATGAAGATACAGACAGTGAGAAGTGCCATTTCTTCAGCGGCACTTACAGACCTTACAAAAACACGAGGTCCATGGTGGGAATAATAAAGGATTTCCGAGAGTGAAAACTTTGAAAGTTACCCTCAGACTCTGCATCTTCATCAAGTGGTAAGAAAACAGAGCTTGATGGTGAAAGCAGTGGGTGCTGATGAGAAACAAGATATTTGCATAGTCTCAGAGTGTCTCCTCACAGGATTCAGATCATTTCAAAGGACACAATAATAGCATTTGACCAGAAAACTCTGTCATACTGCACCTTATCAAAATATTAAGGTCAACATCGTAGGAATAGTGACAGGCATTATGTGGCCCCTGAGGTGGTGCCTAACAAAGGATATAATGCCATTTCTGTATCTGCAAGAAACAAGTAACCTGAACCTGATTGACACCTGTCAGACAACTCCAAACTGAGGGTCATTCCTCATAACTGCTGTGTGCTATCCAGGAGTAGCAAAGTTATAAGGGATGACTCCAGCTTAGTTTCAGATAAAGGAGCAGCTTAGCTGTTATGACAACAAATATGACATGTGATCCCAAATAGAGCATTAGTGGGTGAGTCGGCAAAAGTTAAGTAAAATCTATATCATCCCAAAAATATGTGCCTGTTAATTCCTAGTTTAGGTGGTTATAGAGGAGACTATCCTACACTTAAATAAATATGCAGCTGAAATATTTAGAAGTTCAAAAAATGCACTGAAGCCAGTCCTTGCCTTTACAAAGAGACACAAGTGTGGAAGGTGTGATACCTGGAAGGTGCAGTGTCAGCCCAGTCAGTCTGCCCTGGTCTGGGTGGGAAAAGGGAAGCTTCTTTTGGGGTAGCTTCTCAGGCAGGCTAGAGTGTGAAGGGAGAGGAGGGTACTTTCTCCAACGAGAACAGTACAGGACATGAGCAAATATGAGGCACTTACAGAAGCATAGCTGAACTTGAAGGCCACCACTAGATCAAGTTTAGAGCAGTAGGCATGCCTGATGAGGAAGGGGTCTGAAGGAAGCCCATGAGCCAAAGGTTTCCAAGTTCACTTTCTAGGGGTGGGAGAAAGCTATGGAAGGTTCATAGCTTGGAAGGGATGTGATCTTGAGTATATTTGAAACAAAATGATTTGGCAGCAGTAAGAAAAAAACAAAACAAACAAAAATGGAGGAATGGGTAAACTAAGGCAATTGTCATGAAGAAGATAAGGAGAGATTTGAGAGAGATTAGGGATGTACAATGAGCATGTTTGGGTGACTGACTAGATGAGGTTGGGCTAGAAATCAAAAGTAATAATCAGTTTTCCAGTTTGGTTATCCTGGTGGAGGATAGAGCTACTTTGCAGTATGGAGTAGTAGGGGTCTTAGAAGGGAAATGAAGTCCGTTATCATCATGTGATAATCCAACTCTGTTACTAACTGCACATGCTGTTCTGTGGGTATGTTGGGACACAAAATACATGACAGAAAAGAAGGAGCTACCCAGTGTATTATACCAAAGGCTGGGACATTGTGTCCAAGAGGTTTACATCATTTATAATAATGAAGATAGACAGTAACATCCTAAAAGATCGAATATGAAAAGTAAAATGGAAACAGCCTTTGTTAGACTACTATACATATACCCTCAAAGTATATTTTTGTCTAGCTTTTCATTCCATTAAGGTATCATTGCTATTATATAAACAAAATTTAAAACAGAATTTGAAATTAATAATTATATATTTGAAATCCTCTAGCAAAATAACCAGGAAACAAAAAGGAAAGAAAAATAAAATATGTCAAATATTAGCTATGATTGCCTCAGGATGGTGGAATTATGAGTAATAGGTATTTTCTCTTTTGTATTTTTCATATGTTCCCTAAATTGAATGATAAATGTTCCTTATTTATAAAGAAGTGTCATAAAAAACACACACACATGGCTAGATGCTCTACCCCAGCCACTTTATGCCTTTTCAATGTGCCCTCCCCACTCCCTTGAAGAGCTAAGTGCCTTCCAAGCTTTATCATTCTGACTGAAATACCAAGGCATTTAACAAATCAGGGGAATTATCAGCTGGGCTGGAGAGGGGAGAGGGCGATTTTGTGGAGGCAGATGGGTTATTAGAGCTGTTGGAGCTGTATATATTAAAGATATTTGCATTGCCCTTATTGATTCTGTAATATGTTACAAGGAAAAGAAAACATAGAGTAGGGCCAAGAAAATGTGAGTTTTTAAAGGGCAAGTTTTAATTAGGAAACACATTTATTTGGAGAAAAAAAAAAGAAAAAAACCCCACAAATTCTGTTTAAAGACCAGCAGTTACTAAAGAAAGGGTTTCTGGATGTGAGTATTCCAGGCAAGGGGTCACAGAGCGGCTACCAACCAATGCTTCCCGCCTGCTGTCTGATACTTCATCAAATACCAAGCTGGTTACATTGGATTTGGACACCCACTGATAAGCCCCTGCAGACTCTCACAATTAGAGGAAAAGGGTCAGAGCATGTCCCTAGGCTTTGGAAAGCTTGATGTAAGCAGGAAGCTCTCTGGAACAGCTACCCCTAGGTTTCCACCTCACCTGGATGATTAGCATGAGGGCCAGGATACTCCCCAACCTGAACAATAATACCACAGCACCTAAGCAGAGCTCTTTCACATTTCCCTGGGAACTCCATGCCTGCTGATCACTCAATTCCTCACCCACCCTGAAAGGGAGCCTGTGACAGAGAAGGGAGAACCACCCAGAAAGACTGAGCACTGCTGAACAGTACTAAAAGGCTGTGGAGAATGGGAGAGGTCCTAGAAGTCCTTGGGTGTGGCCTGGACCTTCCTGGATGAGCCATCTGTACAATCCTCTTGATATCCCAGGAAAGGCAGCAAGTCACTGCCCCCAGTGAGAATGGCAAATTGATGTCAGGAGACCCAAACTCCTTGCCTTTCCAAGCTTAGTTGCATTTGGAAAAGGCAAGAGGTGAAGCAACAACTACTCTGGCAATCTGACTCACTCAACTTCTGTGCTGTCTGCCCATTGTTTCTCCAACCTGTGAACTGTCTTTGTGCCTGATGGGAATGAGAAACTGGTATCTGGGGATAAACTGTGACTTAAACAGTCTGTAAGTAGGGGGGATGTTTCTTCTTAGGATAGTCACAAAGACTCGTTTAGGGAAATGGTTAGATCTTGTCTTCCACCATACCCCCTGCTCCTAAGTGTTAAACAGCCTCTCTGGCACTTACAGATCCTTAGTAAAAGTTCCTTCACTGAATTAAGAAATGGATGTTCATACCAAGGGCTAGCATGGCCTGAACACTGCTGAAAACCAGCGAAGAGTGTCACCTTGTTTCAATTGTAGCCCCATGCCCTGTGACCAACACAGTCACTGTTTCCACACCAAAGGTGAGAAAACTGAGACAGAGGGAAGTTAAGCAAGGGCTAGGGAGATGACTCAGCAGGTAAAGGGGCTTGCTGCCAAATCTGGCAACATGAGTTTGATCCCTGGGATCCATATAGAAGAAGCAAACTGATTCTCATGTATCATTTGTGCTGGCTAGTTTTATGTCAACTTGATACAAGCTATAGTCATCTGAGAGGAGGGAGCCTCAACTGAGAAGATGTCTTTATAAGATCTGGCTGTAGGCAAGCTGTAAAGCATTTTCTTAATTAGTGATTGATGGGGCAGGGCTCAGTCCTTTGTGGGTGGGGCCATCCTTGGGCTGATGGTTCCTGTTTTTATAAGAAAGCAGGCTGAACAAGCCATGGGAAGCAAACCAGTAAGCAGCACTTCTCCATGGCCTCTGCATCAGCTCCTGCCTCCAGGTTCCTGCCTTGAGTTCCTGTCCTGACTTCCTTCAGTGATAAACACTTATGTGCAAGTAAGATTTTTTTTCTTCCTAAGTTGCTTTTGGTCATGGTGATTCATCACAGGTATAGTAACCCTAAACTAAGACATCCTTCGATGTCTACACACATGTCCTGACATGTCATGCACATGTGCGTATGTACACACACAGGTAATAAATAAATGCAATTTGAAAATAAAACAGAGAAGTTAATTGCTGAAGGTCACTATCTAACACTATTCTGTAATGGGAGTTCTTCAGTGAATTAGTAGGAGTTTTTGGAATGCAGATCAGCCTGACACATGGCAGTGTATGTTCCTGGGAATAAGAAGGAAAGCCCAGGAAACTGAAAAAGGGCATCTCAATGCAGCAACACTTTGAAAGACTCTAGCTGAAGATTGCAGTCAAAGTGGGCGGAGGCCAGATTGGAATGAGGCAACGTGATGCTTCATTTTGGAGCCTTAAAGGTCCATGAGAGACATGGACAGGTGATGCCTTGCTGAGGGGAATGGCTATAAAGCCACAAAGTCCACTAGAAAGTGCCCTGTGGAAGGGTGTGGCCAGGGTCCACCAATTACCATAAGAAAGCCCTTGAGCTGTGAATTACTACCTCAAGAAACCATGGGAGATCACACCGTATTTAAGGAGAGAGCTCCCTCACCCCCCAGAGGCTCCCCCCCCCAAAGAGATGATGAGTTGTGAATCTCCATAAGCCATAAGCCATCTGCCAGCCCTGAGGCCATGCTAATATAGCATGAGCCCTGAGTTGATAAGTAGCAGGTGGATAGAAGGGATAGAAGCCTTGGTGTGAAGTTCTCTATCTAACTCAGCTTTCATCACAATTTTAAAAACATCTTTTTAGATCCAGAACACCCTCTTGATTCCTAAACAACTCAAGATTTAACTATGAGACTCTAGGTATCTATTCTTCAACCACCTCAGAGACCTGAGGGGGATAAATAGTAGAATGTTAAATACATATGGACTGGACATTGGGAATGTATGCGAAGCCATATAACTCTCATAATTGTGGCCTATTTATTTCTGTTGTTTTGTATTGTATTTATTGTTATAAGAAAAAGGACCATTTGTTGGACTGAAAGGGGGAGCTGTTGGGGGGAAAAGATATACCTTAAACTAAAAAAAAAAAAAAAGGGAAGAGGATGGGGATTGGGGGGGAAGAGGGTGGAAGGGTGGGACTGGAGGGGGGAGTAGGGAGGGGATTGTGATTGAGATATAACTTGAAGAAATAAAAAATAAATTATATATATAAAAAAGAAGCCTTGGTGTAAACTGAGAACTGCCCAGGAAACAGGGGGCGGAGTCTGAGAGATAGATTCTTACCATGAACCAGCCCAAGAAGGTTGGCAGAAGAGGCATGGCATAGAACCTGCTTACAGAAGTTTATGAAAACTGGGCACTGAAGACACCTGTACATGGACCCAAGAGCCACCGAACAAGTAAATGAGGCACAAGGAAGCAAACAGAGCTCTGAGGTTGTGGTGAAGCCCTTGAGAACAGGCAGGAGGGTAACCCCTGTCACATGGGGGCATGACACAATTAGCCTCGAATTCAAGGCAAGGCCTCCAGACCAAGAACTAAGCCTCCTGCCACAGCTCCTGCCCTGAGGGCTTCAACTAGTTCAAACGGTAGGCTGGATGTCCATGAACAGTCTTGGCTGACTGGAGCTGGCCCCAAGCTGAGTGGTTGAAGCAGGCTGGCCGCACAAACTAGTGAGCGATGCTAGGCCCTGAGCCTGAGGAGAAAGCCTCAAACCTAAGCTGAATTGAGACAGAGGCTGCCATAATAATGCCAGAGCCAGACTGCTGAATGCTGTTTGGGGTGTGCCTGGAGATAGAAGGCTGACAACTTGCCCTAAGACCCACAGCCTGGTATCCTTTCAAAAGGGCTAGGATAAGCTGGTTTAAGTGTTATTAGGTATTAGGTGTTTATAGGGTATAAGTTTTTTAGGTATTATTATATATAGTTTAATAAAATTTTCAGTTACACTATTCTAACAAATGACAAAACTAGCTTCCAGCTTGGATAGACTATACCTGACCACCACATTATATTGGTTAGGTGAATGAACTATTGGCATTAGTAGTGAAGTGAGCTTATGGTACAATTTGTGGTTTACTTAAGCTTGTTGAGAGCTAGTTAACAGATTGCATTTCTTGATAATGCCCTGTTTATTTCCTTCATTGAGTATCTCACAAGCTGGAGTTGAAATTGCTTGTTAATGCATGTGTTTTGTTTTCAGGATGTAAGACATTAAGTTCCATGAATGGAATGACCAACCTATGCCTTGGCTACTATTGTGTTTCCTAGCACCCAGCACAATGCCTGGCACTAAGTATGTGTGAAATGAATAAGTGAACGTGAACTCCTGATGTTCCAGAGCAGCAGAGCACCTGTGAGCCTCTGTACATGCACACTGGCAAAAGCTGGGGATTTTCCATTTGTCCACTCCATTTCAATGCCAACGCTATACTATTTGCCCCTGAGGGCATGCAGTTCGGGTAGTGGGACTGAGATTCAGATGAGCACCTAATGATTCCGATGTCAGATTTTGCCCATCCACTGACATTTGCTCCCAGATTGCAGGGAAAACGCTGGTCAGAAAAAAAGCAGCATCTGTCATGACCAAAGGTAACTAATTGGCAAAATTTTGTGGCGGAAGCATTTTCTCTGAGTAGCCACCTCCCCACTCCAACCCCAACCACCATGCAGTGGAGTTCTATCAGCTGACCTTGCCTGCATAGTGTTTTCTTTCTGAGTGTGCTTCCCAGGGCTCTCCTCAAAAGGAATCCCGATGCTTTTCCATTTCTCCAGCCTGCTGGATCCCATGTGACAGTCTCCAAAAAGGATGCCACTTAATCAGGGCCTCCGTCCCTGTTCCCTGTCACCTCTCTCACTGGCTCAACAGGCTTCCATGCCACCCACACAGGTTTGTCAGGAGCAAGTACTGACGTTCTGCAAAGGTAAAGCGGCTCCAACCCCTACTTCTAGAAGTCTGCAGTTTTTATGAGAACTTGTCTTGTTCCAGGGCATGTGGCAGAGATAATAACCAAGACAGGAACAGACAGCAAACACAAAAGCTTCAAGAATGGCTTTCACTCAAGTTTCAGAGCCTTTATGGTGCGAGACACTACACTACCCAGGCCAGACACTTTGTAAGGATTCACACATTGGGTCCTTACAGATCCTGTTGCTGTTGCTACTTCCAAGTCATTATCATCCAATATTTTCCAGACTTAACAGCATAATATATATATGAATATATATATGTATATACATATATATGTGTGTATATAGATATATTTACATGCAATAATAGTCCCTAACACTATTCTATTACAAATTCTTTTATGGTGTACAGTATATGCAGACATGTAAGTACACACATAAACACACATATAGCATCATTTTTCATAGTTATATGCTATATCAGCATATCCATTTGTGGTACTTTGTGAAGTTGACTGTAGGGGGGCGGTCACAGTAATTGTGACAATTTTCACTTAAGTAAATGTTAGGTAAATAGCATAAGGTAGAACACATAGCAGTTGTCCCAAAATGTTAAATAGGTAAATTGTATTATCACTCTCATATCTGTTGATTTTTAAGTAAAGCAGTCCAGAAGAAGCTAAGATTTTAAATCACTTTGGAAAAGTCAAATATTCCCCTTACATGCTGAAGTAACTGAGGGGAATTGTTTTCTTTAAAATGTTAAACATTTATTTATTATTTATTTATGTGCATGTGCGCATATGTACCATGCTCTACATGTAGAGGTCAGAAGCCAACTTATGACTCCGTTAGCCCCTATCTCCCACTTTATCAATTCTGAGAATTGAACTCAGGACCCCTACTTGTCAGCAAGTGGCTTCACTGAGCCTAAAAATGTCCAGACTTTATGTAAAACTAAAAATGTAAGAATTCGCAATCATAGGTGACAATTTATCTAATTGAGAGGGGGTTGGATAAAGAAGGCCTCAAATGTCATAGTGAATGGAAAAATCATGAAGAACTGTGTGGAATTAAAAAAGTGTATACTTAAAGTCTAAGTCAAAAGAAAGTAGTGAAGCATATGTGAAAATATGAGTTAGTATCTTTAATATATAATGAGGTTATATGGACATATAAGAAAAAGACATCGGGGTTTATCAGAGGCTCAGCAGTTTAAAATGTGCTGCTGTGAGAGGGGACTGGGGGTTCATGTCCAAGGACCCACACAGAGTGTCTCCCAATCGCCTGTAACTCCAGCTCCTGGGGCCCTCATGACCTCTTCTGGCCTCCCCAGGTACCTCCCTGCACGTGCACCTAACCACACAGACATACAGGCATGTACATCATTTGACTAACTAAACAGAAAAAGAAAAAAAAATGAAAAGACATTTCAATAGAAAAGTGGGCAAAGTCTATAAAAAGCTAATTTATTTTTTTAAAAGTACAAATTTGGCATATACACATGTATATATGTATACATATATTATGTATGTAACTCACAAATTAATATAAATGTGAGGTACAATGACATTGTGTTTCTGTTTTATTTTGGGTTTGCTCATCAGATGAGAAAACACAAGGAAAAAAGCACCAAGAAAACTGGCAGCTTTCCTATGTATTCTTTATGTAAGAATATGGGCACAGCAACCCTAGAAGAGAATTTAAACCTATGTACTGGCAGGGCTTGGCTGTGAGTCACTTTTCACTTAGACGCTGTGAGTGCTGGTGTGCATTTAATGTTGTTAAAGGAAGTGATCATAGGACTTGGAGAACTGTAGAAAGCCAAGAGTGTTGTGAGCAGTCCAGACCAATTGGAAATACCCTAAATAATAACTTAATTAATTCATGATCAAATGCCTCATTGCATACAGTCATATGATGGACTGTTACATAGGTACTACAGATCCTCATATAGAACAATACTTAATGAATTTGTGAAGGATTTTGATAAGTGTTCTTGTGACTTTTCTTTAATGCATTATAAAGAATTCCAAGCAAAGAAAAAGCCGGTAAACTGGCTATACCATCACCTAGCTGCAATAACTGGTTTCCATTCAGTCTCAGGGGATCGACTCCCATTTACTCCCTCCCATATCATTTAAATGAAAAATCTAGAAATGATTTTATTTTGCCCACAAATATTTTAGTAGTCATCACTGTAACATATAAACTATTTTAAAATAGCTAAAAATAATAGGTTTTACATCAAAAACAACAGGACTTTATTGATAGTATCAAAATATCCAATCACTATTAAAATTACTGTTTTTCACAAGTCTCTTTTTCTCAGTCTGTTTGTGTCATCATCTAAGTAAATCCCACATACTGCAATTGACGGATAGGTCTCCTAAGTTCCTTTGATCTACAGAATTCCTGACATCTATTTCTCTTCTCTTGTAAATAGTTGTTAGTGATTTATCCCAGAGAGTGTCCTATAATCTAGTTACTGATTATACTTTTCTGGGGATATTTTAACATATTCTTTTTTCTCTCCTGTAAACTTGCAGTTCCTTCTAGAAGCCTGGTCCAGTTCAGAGTTAATTTTCTGGCAGGATTGCTTTATAGATGGTAGAGTGTGCTTCCATCTGTCTTTGTGATGTCAGCAGCCTTTGGTACTCATTGACCAGATTCATCATTCCACCGGAGGTTGTAAAGAGGTGATCGTCTATCATGCCTTCTTCACTTTCTAGCAGAATAATTCTATGAAGAGAAATGACCTCTCATGAACTCCTTGGTTATCTTAAAAAAGGTAGAATATATTTTTGATACTTTTCCTTTCACTTGTCAGATTTCCAAGACACTAATTGGCTTCTTAGCATCTCCCCAAAGTAAGCAAGGTGTGTGTGTGTGTGTGTGTGTGTGTGTGTGTGTGTGTGTGTGTATGTGTGTGTGGGGGGGGGCAGGGGCAAGGAAAGTTTCTTTTTCTTTGTTTTTTATTATTTACAAAATGTCCACAATGAGCCCATTTTATATTTTTAGCATGGGAGAAAACATTACTAAGAACCCCCCCCCAAATAAACAGGATGCTATTAATTCCAATATTAAAAATATTATAAACTACCCATTTTATACATGGGTAGAATAATGATAATCTACAACATCTAGTGAGTGATGTACTATTTACAATGTATTTATTATCTTTTATGATCACTGCAACACCTTTGTGAAGTGGGCAGTATAGGAATATTGTTTGACAAGTCAGAAAACCAGTCCAGGTGTGATGGTGCATGTCTTTAATGCCAGTGCTTGAAGACAGAGACAGGTGGATCTCCATGAGTTCAAGGCAAACAAGAAGAAAAGAAATCTGAGGTTTAAAGATAGTACAGATCACAGACTCAAGGTAGAAGTCAGTGCTGCCCACTTGCTGGCCAGTGCCCACTCCCATGCATTACACTGCCTCTCAGTGGTCATCACTGTACAGTTTGAGACTAGGGGGAGACCAATGCTTCTTTCCCTGTTGGTTAAGATGCTGACCCAGAACTTCCTTCAGCATGGGACTTGGAGACACATATGAATGCCAGTAATGTTTAAAGTACATAACTAATCTCCTTTCATCAGTATGTGAATGGCCATTTCAATTCCACATACACCTGGACAATGAAGAGAAATTAATGAAATAAATAGTGTTCAAATTAAGTGTATGTGTGTGCAGCAGGAGAAACTCAGGAGTTCTGCTACTACTACAGCCAGCTGCAAGGACAGAGGGAGAAACTGTCTGCCCTGTCTCTCTCTAGCTGTCCTTGTGCCTGGCACTCCTGAGCAGCCCAACAGCCAGTGCTTGGTGTCTCTGTTCAGGGACATGTAGGTGAGCTTTGCTGTGAAATCACTAAGGCATTACTCAGATCTGTACCACAGTGGCATGGGAAGGTGGGGTTCGGGTTGGGGGATAAGACGCTACCTCAGCAGTGTCAGGACCTAAACCAGTAAAGACCAATAAAAACCAAATACAGCCCAAAAGGAAAGTTTTAAACTTCACTGCTTATTTTCTTTTTAATCAAAGTGATTCATGAGCATAGTTGTAAAAAGTCAAATATTCTGCCTGGATTTGGTGCAAAACGGAAGTCCCTTGCCCTGTAATTCACCGTCTAACCCAGCCTGATGGTCTCTCTCCCTAAGGGCAAGAACTTCTGTGTCTTACAATTCTATTTCCACATTTCTAAATAACCTGCCTCCTTTGCAATTTCTTGATTGTTTTCAATTGTTGAAAGTACTTTCAAAAGTTGGGGGATAGTCTTTTCCTATCCTTTCCATGTACTTACACAATCATTCAGTTAAATGTTAATGTTTCTATTACCATGATTTTGTTAAAATTATTCTCGGTTAAGCCGTATCATGTGCTATACTGTATATATAGCTCTCTTCTATTAAGTTTTGTTTTCTCTCCTGTTGTGTCTTCTTTTTTTGTGGTCGCTCACTATTTTGGAGATTGTTACTACTTGATTCCCCAAATTTTTACCAAGTTATAAACCTCCTGATACATTTCATCCATTAAATAATATAACAATTTCCTTTCTTTGTTTTCTTCTCTCTCTCTCTCCCTTCCTCCCTCCCTCCTTCCCTCCCTTCTTTCTTCCTTTCTAATAGATTTTCATTTCCCATTGTCTCCACTGTCGCAGTATGGGATCTCCTTTACCTTATTCCTGGGAATCCTGTTGGATCTCTACTTAGTGGTTTTATGTTTGCCTTCTAGTATCCCATATCCTCCCATTTTTTAAACTCTTCATGCACCAGTACATGGAAACCTGTATATGGAAAGCTGATTTGACTGGTCCTAGAACTCTAGACAAAAATAATTTTTCTATCACTCTCATGGTGTTAATGGCTTCACGGTGTCTTGCCTTCTACATGCTGTTAAGGAGTCCAGTGTTATTTGTTTCTTTGTCCTGATTCTGTCTTGTGTGACTATGACTTTCTTATCTTTACTTCCCTCTGAATATTTTTAAGAGCACTTCAGTTTTCTATATTAAAAAATAATAATGCTAAGCCAGGCTTGATGGCACATGCCTTTAATCCCAGCACTTGGGAGGAAGAGGCAGACTGATCTCTGTGAGTTCGAGGCCAGCCTGGTCTACAAAGGGAGTTCCAGGACAGCCAGTGCAGTTATACAGAGAAACCTGTCTCAAAAAACAAAACAAAGCAAAACAAAACAAATTATAATAATAAATAATAATAGTAATGCATGTATTTACTATTTTCTCTAAGTGTGAGTGTGTGTGTGTGTCTGTGTGAATGTCTGTGTGTGTGTCTGTGTGTCCGTATGAGTGTCTGTGTATGTCTGTGTGTATGTGTCTATGAGTGTATGTGTGTGTGTATCTGTGTGTGTGTGTGTGTGTCTGTGTCTGTGTGAGTGTCTGTGTGTGTATCTGTGTGTGTATGTGTTTGTGTGTGTGTATCTGTGTGTCTGTGTGTGTCTGTGTGAGTGTCTGTGTGTGTATCTGTGTGTGTGTGTGTGTGTGTGTGTGTGTGTGTGTGTGTGTGTGTGT